>JAOTQJ010000049.1:18009655-18020246 GCA_025642045.1 Solanum sejunctum | reverse complement strand
TCTTTACCGGTCGAGATGCCGAGGTCTTTGCCGGCGAAGTTATAATGATATTGGGATCGAGGTTTTTACCGGTCGAGATGTGCTGCCGAGGTTTCTGCCGACAAATTTATATTGTGATGCCGAGGTTTCTGTCAGCGAATTTATGAAGATATTGTGATGCCGAGGTTTCTGTCGGCATGTTTATGATGATGTTGTGACGCCGAGGTTTCTGTCAGCGAGGAGATGATGTCATAATTGCATAATGCATTGCATATCACCCTTGCATACCATTGCATAACACAGTGTTGTTATTATGATTAATTGTGCCTTTAATTTGTGTTTTGAAAACTGCAATATAGTGAAATACTATCTTATTAAAATATTATATGTTTCTGGGTCGGAATAACTTTTTGTGCAGGAGGGAGTCGTGGATATCGACTGGGGACGAAAGGAGTTTGTGTATTCTATTAGACTTCTTTGTTTTGTTAGTTGACTTGCTGGGTACCACATGGTATTTGGTACTCACCCCTTGCTTCTACACTCGTGTAGGGGATGAACGCGGGCAGTGAAAAGTAACTTCTTAAAGCTTCGAGGAGTCTCAAGAGACGAAGAGAGGTAGCTGTTGTCATTTGGCTAACTCTATTGTTCCTATTTCTTCTGTACTTGTTCTACTTAAGAAGAAGGACAGTTTGGACTTGTATTTATTTGATTCTGTATTTTTAGTGGCTTGTACGTGTGATAACCAATCCTTGGGTGGGTTTTAAGTTTATGAAAATTCTCAGTTTTAATTATTATTTTAGTTAAAAATATTTTCGCACGTTATATTTGTTTTCCCTTTGAGTTAAAGACTGACTTGTTATGGTGAGATTGAACAAGTGCCATCACGCCCAATTTTTGGGTCGTGACACAGGAGTGTTGGATACTGAATCCATTCGGATGTTTTGGATCTTGAAGATACTGTCAACAATGAAAATACAACATCAAAACAAGACTATTCTAAAGCTATGATATTCTTGCATTATTATCTTGATGAAATTCTAAAAATTGAATATTTCATGATTAAGGATCCATTTATTTTATGAAAAAGTGATACATCCAAAAGCACAATATGATTGATGCATATAGAGCTATATGACTTTAAGCCTATACATGACTATGAATCTCTTATGTTCAGAATCTTGAATATTTTGGTAACATGAATAATTTTAACATATTATTATTAGTTTTTATTACAACAATTTGAATTTCAATTCAAGAAAATAAAAAAAAAATTCGAATAGATAGATAAATCACAAAAATATAAAATAAATAAAAAACATAGATTATATTAATGCAAGTAAAGAGCCTTAGAAAGAGTTGAAATTAGAGATTAAATTGAGCTCAATTGAAGATTATTTCAAAATAAAAAATTACATAGCATACCCACCAAATATAGTGGTCTTGATCTTTTGCTCTCCAAAGAAAAGTCTTATAAAAATATTCTTTTTTTCATTTTAATATGAATTAAGCTACTACACCTTTTATGGAGGACATTTTTATAAGATAATTTTTATGAGAGATAAAATACTAAGACCACCGCTTATGGGAGATATTTTTAAATATAACCCGACCAAGAACTATGGAAGAAAAGGGAAACAAAATACATAAGAGGAGAATTTAAGTAGTGATGTTAGGGAGGAGCAAAAACAAAAAGTGTATAGTACTACTGTACTTGATCTTTTTTTTCAAATTTTTGTTATTGTGTTATTTTAATTTGTGTTATGAAACATGTGTAAATAAATTTATTTTAAAAAGATATTCTATGTTTGAGAGAGGGATAATGGAAGAAGATAATAGAATGGGACCCATAAAGCCCTCATATAATTACGACGTGGTATGTCTTTACCACCATAAAATTTTATTCTAACAAAATAAATTATTGTGATCCGCACCTGGTAACCGACTTCCACTAATAAGTCAATAAACTGCCCATTACAGGTTAATTAACTAACAATTAATCTTTCCCACTCTTAACCCCGCAAAAGTAAATTGATCTTCACAGAGCAAAAATATAATATAACATAAGATTTACTTGAATGTGATTTGACAAATAAACCCTTGGTTATTTCCACAATTGTTATATATATGTTCCACATGAATCGTCTAAAATCATGGCTAGTGGAAACATAGTGTCCATTGTTGCAAGCATGCAGACACAGGAACTTCTTACTACAGAAAAACAAAGTAATCCTGAAAGTAATTCTTTCTATAGACCAAACATTTGGAACTATGATCATCTACTTTCTCTTGCAAGTCAATATTCTGTGAGTATTCATAATGTTAGCCATTTAATTATTACCTACTTTTCTCTCTTAGGGTGTGTTTGCTAGGAAAGAAATATTTTTGACCCTATTATCCGCAATTATAATTTGTTCGTGCAGGAGGTGAAGTACAAAGTTGAAGCCGAGAAGCTAAAGGAGGAAGTAGGTTGCACATTTTCAACGACTGCCAGTCCTGTGGCTACGTTAGAGCTTATAGACAAAATTGACAAACTCGGCCTGAGTGATTACTTCGATGTTGAAACAAAGGAAGCTTTGGAAAATACAATTATGTACATGAAAAATAGTTCCAATTACTCGAAGGATCTTTATGCTATTGCATTGTGCTTCAGGCTTCTTAGGGAACATGGCTATCACGCTTCACAAGGCATCATCAACTATATATCGACTGCTCATTTGAGATATTAGCTCTTAATAAGCTTATTTTTACTTTTTATTCTCTTATACTCTTTTTGTCGTACTGCAGATATGCTAAAAGACTTTTTCGATGGCAAAGGAAAATTACCTTCAGATGTGAAAACCTTATTGGAGCTTTTGGAAGGGGCACATCTGAGCATGGATGGTGAAAACTTACTAAATGACATAAGATTGTTGTCTACCAAAAACCTCAACAATTTATTATCTACATCAGATGTTGATGGATTTACTAGTAATCCCTTGGCATGGAGAGTGAGATGGTACGATGTTAGAAAACATATTAATTCCAACAACACAAATTCAATGTTGCTCAAATTAGCTAAATTAAACTTTAATATCATTCAAGCCACGCATCAACAAGATCTCAAAGATGTTATAAGGTAGTGTATTTTATTTTTCTTCTAATGGTCATATGTTTGGTTTCACCTCAATTATTTCATCACATATTTATTTCTTGATGATTTCGTGAATTTAACAGATGGTGGAAGGATCTTTGCATAATTGAAAGTCTAGAGTTTACAAGGGACAGGATAGTAGAAAGCTTCTTTTTCGCCGTAGGAATTGCGCCAGAGGCAGAACATGGAAACATGAGAAAATGGCTAACCAAAGTGATTCAATTAGTGCTAATAACAGATGACGTTTATGATATTTATGGTTCTTTAGCTGATGTGCAACAATTCACCCGTGCCATAGAGAAGTAGATCCTCAAAAGCTAGTAAATTTATTTAAGTTGTTATTTAAATACAATTAATAATCATAATAACGAACTTTCAACAATTAAATTAGGTGGGATCCAAAAGAAACACAAAGGCTACCAGAGTGTATACAAATCTGTTTCCGAGCATTGCATGATACAATAGAAGAGATGTCTGTTGAAATTCAACAACAAAGAGGGGTCTCTTCACCGTTACCTCATCTGAAACAAGTGGTTAGCATTAAACTAATCTTTCTACATGATGTATTATTTCATGAATATTTGACCAAATATTAATTGTTTGAATAATTCAGTGGATCAACTTCTGTAAAGCATTACTAGTGGAAGCAACATGGTACCACGAAGGTTATATACCGACGCTTGAAGAATATCTTGATAATGGGTGGACTTCTTCCGCCGGTGCAATACATTCCTTTCATGTGATTTTTGGTCTCTCAAATAGAACAACAAATGAAACTCTTGATTTATGCAAAAATTGCCAAGAAATTATTTACCACATCTCCATTATTATCCGACTCTGCAATGACCAAGGTACTTCAACGGTAAGATGTTAAAACTTTTACGTATCTCTTTATTTTTTTTCAATTCTTGGTGTATGTTACTTTGGTTTTCTTTTGTAATGTTATTCGCATCATTTTATATTGCAGGCGGAACTAGAAAGAGGTGATGTCGCTTCGTCCATTATATGTATTATGCAACAAGAAAATGTCTCAGAGGATATAGCCCGAGAACATATCGAGAGCATAATTTTGAATTCATGGAAGAAGATTAATTATCATTTTAATACTCTTTCTACATCTCATCAAAAAATTGTTAACCATATAATAAATGGAGCGAGAATGGCTCATGTCATGTACCATTCTGGAGATGGATTTGGGGTTCAAGATGGTGAAACTAGAGGCAAGGTCCTTATCAATTTGCTTGAGCCTATTACATGATTAATCTAAAGACAATCATTGCCTATTATATAATACATTATTTTTAAAGATCTTAAATTTTATTTTTTAATCTATTTATGAAAGTATAGATATTCAAGATGAGAATATTTATCTTATTAATTTCATATATATAAATGTCTATGATGATTTTCGGTGGGACTAGAAATGTCACTATCTCTTCCTTCTAAGTTAAAATAGTGAACACTGTAAATTAGTAATTAAATGATCTATAATATCAATCATTTTAATTATTTTTCATTTTGAATAAATTATTGTCACTTTTTCTTCCATTTGAATATATGATTGATTTTATTTTTGTGTATGATTAATAATCGAATAATCGAACCAAACTAAATGAAAATTGATAATAACCAAATGATAAATGTATATAGAAATATGTGAATTCATTTGGATACTAGACACACCTAATTTTGACCCATATATCTAAATGTATATTTATGCACCAAAATTTGATAAAATTCGTAATATTATAAATCAGAGCATATCCAAATAATTTAGCTTCTTAACTAATGGGATTTCTATAATTTTTCCTTCTTTTTAGGTAAATTCATTCCCATTACCAAATAAGTATCAGAATTCTAAGTCTTAAGAGTGATATTATATATACAATTTCCGAACAATTGTATACACTTTTCGTACAGATTTTATGAGTAACATTCTAAATTTTGAGCATGATGTACATATTTCATACCAGTTTTATATATGTAAATTTGAACGAACTCCCACGTGTGTTTTGTAAAGATACTCTTGCTATGTTTGGTAATTTTTTATAGTTTTCGGGCTTATGTCCAAAACCTCTAAACGTATGTTTGGACTAATGAAATTTACATCTCATGTTACTTTGTTGAAGAAGGTCTTAGGCCTAACTCACACTCCAAAAGCTAGCTCAAAGGGAGGAGGATTGTCAAAACTTTATAAGGAAACCATCCATCTTATTAACCACCAATATGGGACTCTATGTCTCAACACCCCCCTCACATCCAGTGCTTAGCATCTGGTGAGTGGATAATCTTTTTGGGGGTCCAACATTGAGTGAAACGAGTCCTGCTTTGATACCATGTTGAAGAAGGTCTTAGGTCTAACTTACACCCCAAAAGCTAGCTCAAACGAAGGAAGATTGCCTAAAACTTATAAGGAGACCACTCATCTCATTAACCATCAATGTGGGTCTTTGTGTCTCAACATACTTACGTGCCCACTGTTCATCTAGATGCATTATTACTATGCCCTGCCCAAAGCTAGTGCCGAAAGCACATTTATAATATTTTGATTACAATTAAGGATGTCAATTGGGTCGAATGGCCCATTTTTGGCCCAATATTGGGAAAGCCGAACCGGTCCAATTTTCTCAAGCCCGATAAGGCTAGTCCAGTAGGCGGCTCACCAGTCCGCTGGCCTGGTAATTTGTTTTTATAATTTGCAAAAATAACTATTAGACCACTTTTCAGAAAGTCATTGGGCACAACGGCCACTTTCTAAAAAATGGTTAAAACAAATATTTAAAAAAAAAAATCTCTTACACTTTTTTTCTATAAATACCTTATACATTTTATCTTTTTTCCTACAACAATTATCTAATTCTCTTTTAAATTGATTGCAATATTTTAATTTATTTTTTGCAGTCAACTGGAAGTTTTCAACTTTCAAGTGTTCAACATTTTATCAATTTTATGATTCTTTATTTGATTTCAATAATTTGTATAATCGTTCCTTTTTTTTGCTTTTATTTAGTATATTAGTTCTTCAATATTTCAATATATTATTTGTATGTGTTTATAATTTTTATTATTTAATTTGCATAATGAATAGTCAAGGAAAGTAGGTAAAAGTGTCAAAAATTTATATCTCGAGGGTAGTAATAGTAGTAAGAAAAAAAATTGTTTCGGTAAAGATAGTACAAGTAGATTGTATGCCAGAAGCACCACTTAGTGAAACTGAAAAAATAGGTGTAGATGTACATAATATAAGTGAATATGAATTTTACGGAACTTATGATATAGATGAACAAAATAATTATGAAAATAATGATACATCAATTGGTCCGGCTATTGATGTAGGTAATATTTGATCTAGAACTAGTAATCTTCATCTTTGATCCGTAAAAGAAAAGAAAAGAACTAATTTAGTATGATATTATTTTAAATGATAGCATTGGGTTATTTACCCTTTTCAATTGCTTCTTTTGATGCTTTTATTCATTATATATAACCAGTTTATAATATCATATTTAAAGGTATTCCTAAAATTTCTTGTTGATCAGATATTTTCAGACTTTATGGATAATATTCATATTATATACGTTGGTTATTAAAAAAAATTTTATTTAGTATTTTTCTTAATTATGATCTTAATATGCTATAAATAAATATTTTATCATCCAAAAAAAGTATTTTAGTATTTTAATATGATGAAGACGGTAAATATACTGCACAATTTATTTATGAGAATATTATAATAATTGCAAAATATTATGATTTTGAACCAAAAAATTTATGTATTTCATTTGATAATGCATTTAATAACACTACCATTATTGAATTTTAAAAACCACACTCCCCACTCTTTAGAAGATATTTTTTATATTAGATGTGCTTGTCATATATATATAATTTAATTGTAAAAGATGATCTTTATTCCTTTCAGCCCATAATTGAAAAATTAGACATGCAATTGATTTTATTCAAAGAAATAATAGAAAGGCTAGAATTTTTAAATAATTTAAAAGAAAATCAATAGATATTATACTATAATAATTCAATAGCATTACATTGTAAGTATATTATTTTATTAGATAGTATACTGTGAGTATATTTGATATATATTGTAAGTATATTATTATTTTAATAAATAGTATATTGTGAGTAGAGAGTATATTTGATATACATTGTAATTATATGATTATAATAGATGGTATATTATGAATATATTTGATATACATTATAGGTATATTATTATTATAGATAGTATATTGTCATTTGTAAATATATTTGGACTTTGATATACATCGTAAGTATATACATAATGTACATATATTGTTATATATTTCAACTATATATAAATAATATAATATAAGTATTCTATTATTATAAATAGTTATAATTAAAATAGATAATAATACAATATATTAATATACTATTAATGATTAACTCGAACGTTTAAATATATAAATATTAATAAAAAAAAACAAAAAAACATTGACCTGAGCCTAGCCTATTAGGCTCGGCCCTTATAGTTTAACAGGTGAACGAACCACTTAACTAGGATGGGCTTAATTGGTCAGGTTGATCCAGCCCAGTCCAATCGACAACATTAATTACAATTTAGAATTATTAGTTGAATACTTCTGATCGAAGAGGTTGTAATTGATAACATTCGTTTTGCTTCATTTAGCTTAATTGAATACAAAATAAGATACTTTTTTCATTTGACATATATTATATTATATTATATTATATTAGATGAAACGAAAAAGGGCCTAAATTATTAAAAATGATACAAAAATTTTCATCATTCATCTTTTGAGCTTAAAATGTTCTTTTCATTCATCTGTGGGACCTAAAATATCCTTCCTCTTAACAGATTTTTTTAAAATAAATTAAATAATTATTTTATCCATATGACAGTCATTCATTGGTTGAAATTTAAATATTTTAAATTATTAATAAAATTAACAATCCATCATTTTTTTACCCAAAACCTAAACCGCCCCAAATGCCAAATAGCTTAAACACTTTAAAACATTTCCCCAAAAAGTAAAATCAGCTGATTTAGGGATATCTAGAGGATGAGTGCTTCGGATGAGAGCCCAGTTAACATTTTTAAAGAAAGGATGTTGTTTTATCTCTGTTACACTTCGTTTATATTCTAATCTTTTTTGAGGATCCTTCATAAGTAAACCTCGCATCAAATCCTTTGCAGCAAAACTGATGGTGGATCTTTCAGAAAATTTTAGAGGTTGACCAATAACGTTAAACAATGTCTCTCTATTACCATTGCCTTTATATCCTAATCTTTATAATGTTGTATATAGAAGTATTACATACTCATTACATAAGACATACAGATATCACATTTTGGTTTTTTGGCATCGGATTCCAATTTTTGTTTTTCTTGGAACTTCACTCACTCGCATATAGACATTGTTCTATTTCTGTTGGATCATCTACAGAAATTTAGAATTAACATATTGTATATTTCATAGTGAAAATATATAAATATATATAGAAAAATAAGAGAGACAGAGACAGAGAGAAGAAAAGGGTGGGTGAGTTGGAGTTGAAAAGAAAAGAAAAAAATATTGGAAGGGTGTGAAGAATGTCGGCTGGTTGTTCTTCTTCATTGTTGTCACCTAGACAGAGATTAAGGAGTGAAGCATCGGCACAATTTCAAGCTTGTAATTTTCCTTCAATGAGCACACAAAGATTAGGCCAATCGGACTTTCTGCTGAGAAGCCAATTGAAGCCAAGAACAGTACTTGCTCTCTCAAGCAAAACATTCATCTGCCACCATCCTTGATAAGTGCTCAGACATCATATGTAGAAGGCAGGAGAGAAAGCAAAGATGAATTTTGGAAAAAGGGTAGGAGCTTGAAGAGATATGCTGAGTAGGGATGTATTGATGATGAGACCTGCATGAGCAGAGTTAAGAGAAAAAGAGGTAATAAGTCAGTTGATTGTTCAAAAGAAGGCTATGGTCTGAGTTTGGGATTGGGGGGCGGGGGGGTTAGGGTTTGGATAAAAAATGGGTGGGTTATTAATTTTATTAATAATTTAAAATATTTAAATTTTAATTAATAGATGACTGTCACATGAATAAAATAATTATTTAATTTATTTTAAAAAAATCTGTTAAGTAGAAGGACATTTTATACCCTAAAGGTGAATGAGAAAGATATTTTAACCCAAAATATGGATAATAAATATTTTTGTATCATTTCTAATACTTTAAGAATATTTTAGGCCCTTTTTCATAAATGAAATTTTAAAATTTGAATAGTTAGATAAATTTATTTCTTGAAAATAGTTCAAGTAGTGCAGGAAAAGAACATTGAAGACCTACAAAAATAGTGTTATGCAAACTTGGGATACAATTTGCATTTTTTCCTTTTATAGGGCATATTATCATATATTCCTACTATATTTTAGATTACAATAATATAAGAGGACAAGAGTTGGATGCAAATAAACATAAACACAAAAGTGGAAAGGGAAACTAATCTGTAAAGGTAAAACAACACTTGGAGCAGTGGCTAGGCTAGATTTGGTCCCGTGACCCTCTTTACAAGCAAAAACCAAATCCACATTCCTTCCCCCTCTCTCTTTCTCTGTCTGAGAAATCCCTTCTGCTCACTGAGACAGAAAAAAACTGATCTTTCTTGACAGAGAAAGAAGAGATTTGTGATTCATATATATAGGTATAGCGGTAAAAGGGTGAGAAGGAATGGCAAAGAAGAAGGCAACCATGACTCTCAGAGACTTCCATGGTGGTTCTATTCCTTCAGATCTTCCATTACCTTCTGCCCCTGGCGTGTGAGTTTCTATTTTGCCCTCCATCTTCTTTCATCGCATATGAATTTTTATTGAGATTTATGTATTGGGTTTCGATTTTTGAGTAGTTGGGGGTTCTTTTTCTCTTCGATTGAAACTAAACTGATTTATTTCTTGATGTTAACGGAAGTTGTGATCTTTCTCATGATTGAATGGAGAAAAGTTGCTGCTGAATTGTGGCTTTAGCTGATTGTTTTTCATTAATCAAGGTCAGAATATTTGCTGGGGTTTGTAAATTTCTGAGCTTTCTCACGAAAAGCTTGTCTGCCAGTATCTGGGATCTGGCGTTTCAGTACACATGATTTGTTTTAATGTTTGTAATTTGGGATTGTCTCAAATTGGTTTTGGAGATCTGGTATAGAGACCCCTATTGATTTTGGGAATCTTGAAAGTTTTGAGAAGTTCAATTGGGGCTTGAAATTTTGAAATACCTATTGCTGGATTATTTTTAAGTGTTTATAAGTTGCAAGAACAAATGAATTGCACATCATCGTTCTTCTAGAAAACGTCCAAAAAGTTGTTCCCTTCATACACGTAAACTTAATGACTTGCTCAACTTTTGGAAAGTTTTTGGAACATCGTAAACATAAATAATCATCGAAGGTTGATGCTATTGTAATGCGTTCAATAAATCCTTCAATCAACAATGTCTCAATT
>JAOTQJ010000049.1:17981666-18008832 GCA_025642045.1 Solanum sejunctum | reverse complement strand
AATACCCTGTCACTGGGATAGTAGGTAGCAGCCCAGTATCAGCTCCTCTGTCTCAAAATCACAGAGGCGCAGCAAGTGGTTCACATGGGGCTTGGTTCAATGAAACGACTAGTATGGGAGTGAGTACTAAAAGTTCTGTTGGTAGTAGTGGCAGAAGTGCAAGTTCTGTTAATGTGTCTGCAAGCGCTCAATTTGTTGCTGGGTCATACCCAAATGCATGGGGCCTAAGGAAGGAGGTGGCGAGTGCGAAGGAATCAGCTTCAGCTCCATGGTCTGCTCCTGATGCTGAGTCGAAGTTGGCCCATGCCAGTGCCCTTGAGAAGGTCACATCTGGCAGGTGGCATTCAAAGCAGCAGATTCATTCGCAAATGGATGTTGAGGTCATTAAACATCAAGATACAGAGAAAGAATTCTATTACTATGGAAATGCTACAGTCAATGATAATGGCTACAACATGCCAGATGTCTTGGGAGGACCCGAATATAGTGATCAAATGCTGGCAATTCAAGCTGAAAGAAATCTTGCTCTTACAGATGGGCTTCATAGTTTTAACAAGGAGTTACCAGCACATGAGAGGGACAGGTCCCCTTTATTTATGGAGGCAAATGAGAAAAAAAGTGCTGCTAATGTTACTGGGTTTCAACGGACCCATAATATTGTTAGCTCTGGTGGATATGGGATGCAGTCACCAGCATCTTCTGAACCATCCGAGCGGCCCAAATTAAAGTTGCTACCAAGATCCAAACCGTTGGAGAATCTGGAGCAGTCCATAGATTATAAGCAGGTTTGTGACATTGCTCTATGGACGGTTTATCTATTTTATAGAATCTCATTTGGTTCTCTTACTGTAGGTGAACCAGCATACTGGTAATCCTGTTCGTGTCGAGAAATTGGCAGATGCATATACCAGCATTGATCCCATCAATACTGGGTTTATTGAACCTGAAAGAAGCAAACAAGTAACTGAACGCCCAAAGTTGAACTTGAAGCCTCGGTCACAGCTTCTTGAACAATCAGAGGGAAACACTGAAAACAAAAGGTATACCTAATATTTCTGCTTCCCCCCACATCAATTCCATGGCCTGAGTCTACCTATGTTAACTTCGAAGTAGTATGAAAAGATCAAATGTGTTTATCAGGACCTTTTAGTGGTGATGTTATTAGTGTTAGAATATAGTCCTATTTCAGGAATAAAGTCGTAAAAGATATGTCAAGCATTTTCTCGTTGCTGCAATAGTATCTTACCAAGAGATTCTGTATTGTAAGGGTTTATCAGAAATTGATTAGTTTTACGCATATTGCAACCATGCTTTGTTTTGCTTAGTACTGGCAATATGAGCAAGTTCTCACTGGAAGAGCTAAAAGATCCATATAGATGATTCCAATTAGTCGTGATTACGGTTTGATTCTCTGGTACTATTTTAGTTTAGTTAGAAATTTGTATGCTTGTTGAAAATATAAAGAACTTCTAGGTATGAGAACCCAAATCTTCAAATTATTGGATATATATGATTCTGAATGGAGCGGTATGGTCACTGAGAATTCTGACAGCGGTCCAAACTAGCTTGAGTATTGACGCATATTAGTAGTTCATTACCAAGTGATTTGCCTGTGCAAACCATCAGTGACTTTAGTTTTTTCTCCTCCTGTATCTCTTCTTTCATAAGTGGTTTAGAAGGTTTGTCTTAACAGCAGTATAAATGAACTATGCTCGACTGTTGTAATGCCTTTGGGAGTTGTTGATTGTTTGTGATCTAAAGGGAGAATAATAAGAGTTGATAGACTAGGATTGGGGAAATGATGAGAGCTGAGTCACAAGAAATTAATTACTATTGATTAATAAAGTTCTTATTATGGTACAAGAGGAAGCTCTTTTTTTCATTACTCCCTCTGTCCTATATTAACATAACTTTTGATGTTTTTTTCATTGTTCAAAATAATTATCAGAAAAAAAAGGTTGAATTGTTCAAAATTCAAGATGAATGTTTGAAACTTTTTTCCATATATGTCCTTTCATTTATTGAAGTTTTATATTTTCTAAGAGATAAGTTACACTATTTCCAAAGCTACATTTATGAGTCACAAAGGGTTATAGTGGGAAGTATGGTTTAGATTGTGTCCTTAAATGTTTTTTTTAATATGTGTGCATTGTCTCACAAATTCTGTTGATATGGGACGGAGGGAATACTTCACAGGGGTTTCTTTTTTAGATAGCAAGCAGGCTGCTGATTTTGTTTTCTTGTTCTCTTTCCTGTTGGGGAAGAGTAACGGACTGGTAGTTGATTCACAGATCTAAGCAATAACTCAGCTCCAATATCAAATGCTGATGATATCCGGGGCATCATTCCTTAGCAAATTAGATGTGAGATCTCACACCTAATATTTGGCCATCTGCTCTTATCTTTTTTGTGGTCTCCCTCTTTCAGAGCAGATTTTACTGATATGCAAACTAAGTCAGCTTTATGATGTACGATGGATTTCTCATGTTTGATCAAGTAAAAGGCTAGACATTTCCTTTATTGCTTTGGCTAATACATCCTTAGTGAGGCATAGTTGCAAACATTTCTTTGTCCTGAATAATTCTTGATGTTGGATCATCTTGTGAGCAAGTTGCTATTTAAAAAGTTTATTCTCTTCGTAAATGAATGAACTGTCCAAGACCACTCATGCATCGATGAGTAGCATGCACGTCTCTTTCTTTTGTCATTATATATTGTAGTAGATAGATATTCATAGGATGATGGTCTGCTTTACCATGACTTGAAGTAATGTACTCAGACATTGTTCTTTAAGCTTCTCAAATCTTTGTGTCTCCAGGTTGTGGTTTATAAATGTTATCATCTGCTTTTTGATGTGAATCAGCGGTTGGTCATTCTTGATGATTATCTATCTTAATAATGTACCTGTCTGTGTCACTTCGCCTCTATGTTATCTTCCTCTCTTCTTTCCCTCCCTTAGCTGTATGCCTGTACTTACTCCCCCTTCTTAATGTTGTGACCGTGGACATCTATTCTAGGTAAAGCTCACATTGTTTTGTGCTTATAATTTGTTGGCACAGGAACCCATTATTTGGTGGTGCTCGTCCACGTGAAATGGTAAGTTATTAATCTTTTGTATGCAGAAGAAGTATTTTCCAAAGATTATTGTTTCTTCTTCTGTTGTTGAAAAGAAAAATAATTTGTTCATTTTGCACCTTAATGTTTTTTGGACTTGCTTGATAAATCACCTTCAAAAATTTAAGTTTGTACTTTCCTTTATCAATTTCTCGTTCCCTAATGTTTGAGGTCCCTTTTCTGTTAACCTTACTGTTCAATTATGGGTGGTCGCCACCAGGTTCTGCAGAATCGCGGGATTGATGATGTTAAGCATAATCATGATCTTCAACAACCTCATCCAAGGTTGTAAATAAGTTGATTATGCAATCTTTTTCTACGACTCAGAAATTTCTTCGTTTGACAAACTAAATGGTAATTGTCTGAAGGGGCAAACAACATGCTGGCAAAGCAGAGACGGTTATGCATACGACCAGACATAATGAGAGAACAGAGAGTATTCCCATTGACCATAGGATGGTGAAGAGTGCAGACAGGCGAGATCACAGGATAGATGTCGACAAAGGAGATGGGCAGAGGAGGAATTGGAGAAGCGAGAACTGGAGGAACAACATGGAGTCAGAAAGGCACCACCACCACCATCAACCGCAGCAACATGCACAGGAGAGGCCACCCTCACCAGAAACGTGGCGCAAACCTGTTGAACCACCAACACCTGCTTCTGCTGATTCTCCTGTTGTGAGATATGGAAAAGCAACCTCTGCAGTCGAGCTGGCTGCAGTCTTCTCAAAATCGGTCTCTGATCCAGCAATAGCAACTGATCGTTTTTCTGGCCAGAAAAGCCTTCCTAATCGAGGTCAAATCCCTTTTTCTCGATTAACAGGACCTCAGCAGAGGCCTCAGATTAACGGATACTAAGCTCCAGGAGATTAGCGAATGAAAAATGTCTTTTTATCATTGCTAATTGCTTACTGGGCTGCAACAGAAGTTTGTGTGCAGCTGGAACACCAAGATGGGGATAGTAATTGTTATCCGTGCTATAGGCTAGTAACAAAATTTAATGATCGTGCTGCTGAATATCTAGAACCTGATTCTTCACCTTTTGACCTAACACCTTCAACTTTGAGAAATCCTATCCTCCTTTTTTTTCTCTTATATCTTTTTAGTTTGATAATAATCATCAGGGATGATGTTTGTTCCCTTTATAGATTATTTGTTGCTCAGAAAGCATTTCTGATTTGAAGCCTGAAGGCATAAACAAAAGATGTATACGTTGGAGGTGTTTTGACATTTCATGGTGAATGCTATCTGTTATCCGATTGATATTCTAGTTTAGAAACAGAATCGTTCTATGGATTGAGCTTCTGCCAATGTGTCTTGCAGTACCACAATCACTAATCATATTCTCACGATGCCCCTCAGCTGATTTTGGTTTAAAGACTATAAAATTGCTTTACTTTGCCTTTAGGTTCTTGTGGTTACATATGCACACCGTGCGTACACTATGCAGTTGTTTTGTTAGTGATAAGAGAGTAGCACGTGATGACAACACTGTGACCCTCGGGGATTTCTTGATTATCAAAAGAAGTTGAACTGTCGATGTTCATGCTGCCTTTGGCAGATAATCGAAGTGTTAGACTGCATGCCACAACTTCGTGATACTTAGAACTGTGATTATTTAATGGCTTGTCTTGTTTTGGTCAGGTAATAACAGTATACTAATAACAATTGCTCTGCTGATTTCTTCTAGCATAAACTGAAGGACAATTAAACATATTTCATCCATTGATACATACTATCATGACACTAACTGAGGCACACGAACTTGTCAAATTAAAGACATGAATACTGCAGAAGCTAGAAAAGGAGATCATAACACGAAGGTGACTGCCGATAGTGTCATAATACTTGTCTGAAATTGAGCTTGTACCCTACAACAAGGCAAAATTACATGTCAAATGTTAATCAATGATTGCGATACCCGAAATTTAATAAACATATTACCCAAACTCTAGTTTCGAGCATAGGTGAATTTAAGATCTAGAATCAGTGAGTTCTGAATAATGACAATATGCATGCATTTCAATTCTTTTTTCTAGAGGTGTCAAATGAACAAGTTAGATTGAAATAAGAGATATTAAACTGAGTTGAAATAGAATCAAGTCAAGTGACCCGTCCAAATTCACTTTGAGCTCAAATGAATTGCATTGAAATGAGTTGGATCATGATCCGTCCAATTTGACTAACTTAATCTCAATAATTTCAACATATTATTATTTACCTTTAACCACAATTTGAATTTCAATTCAAGAAAAAAAAAACTTTCAAATAAATAAAAAAAATCCTAAAAGAAATAAAATAGATAATAATTCGTACCTTCAATATAGAAACATATATCACACCAATGCAAATAAAGAGTCTTAAAATAGTTTGAAATTAAAGATTAAATTAGACTCAATTGAATATTCTTTTAAAATAGATTAAGACTTAATTGAGATTGACCCAATTAATTATGGGACTAAACAAAGATATACTACTATATTATTTATCATAGCTATAAAATTTTAAATGATCATCACTCACTAATATTGTTTCATCCAAGTTGCTAGGGCATGACCAGAATTTTTATAATTAGGTTCCCGATTAAATAAATTCAGAATTTGTTTGTATAAATCTAGGATTTTCTAATTGTATAAATTCAATATTTGCATATGCTTACCTTAACTTGTATATATTTGTCATATTGGTCCATTTGAATTATACAAGTTTTGAAAAATTCCTAAACATATAAATACAGAATTTGCATATACTTGTTTGTATATTAACAACGAATTATACAAACGGATTTGTATATTGGCAACGAATTATATAAACAGATATACAAATTATACAAACAGTTAGTATAGTTATAGTTGTTGAATGTAATTACCTAAACTACAACTATTTCGGCCAATTAAGTTTCAGAACTAAGCAATTTATGAAAATTTATCTTGAACCAATCCATAAAATTATGGACGAATCGGGTGGATAATCTATATTTGGACTCATTTTAATACCTTTGCTCTTTTTCACATAGTTTGAGTAAAAACCAATGAGTTCAGTTTAACTAATGAAATTGGTCGTAAACTGCCTTCTAATTTCATGCAGGGACAAAACTAGAGGACACCAGGGTTCATCTGAATAAGGTCAAAATTATATTTTACATATATGGATGTTAAACACCCTGGCCTCTTGGTACCTTCAAGAAGAAAATTTATTTAGCGATAATTCTAGCTCTATCCTTGATTTGAAGTATTGATTATTTCATATTGGCCTAAAATAAATGCCTACCTCAGATCATTGTAATAGCAAGGTTGAGAATTGTTTTTTGGTGTATAACGTTTCATCTTGTTGGTGCTGGCTTTGATCCCTTGTTGTGTTCTGATGGTATCATTTTCAGAGATGGTGTATAAAGATGGCTGCCACAATCCCTTTGATGATGAATTTCTACGAGTCAATTTTCTAGCCGTGCTAGTGTTTCCCTCGAGGCATGTCACTTGAACAACAGGACATGCCTCAATTTTGTGACTATTATTATCACTAACAGAACCACTATAACAGGACAGAAAATCAGACAAAAACTTCATACTCCTTACAACCTAAATTTCTAATCCTATGTTAACTGCTTATAACAACTTAGTAGGAAACTATTAAGGTCAATTTGGTCATTTTAGGCAGGCTTCAAACTTTAGGTGTGATGATAGTGAAAGGCCACCTTTTTAGTTTTAGTAATATGGATGATGATGAATAATTGGTGATAAAATAAAGATAAGGTGGATTGCATTTAATTATAAAGATTATCAAAATCTAAATGCATGTCAAATGCGTGAAGCTATTACTTTATTTTTTCCTAATTATCAACTTTTTTTTCAATCAATTTGCATACATCTCTATCATTTGATTATCTATTACTGCCATCATAGTAATTAAGTAATTATCTAAATCATGACTTAGATCATTACCTACTTTCCCTCTTTATTGACTATTAGACCATATTTTGGATTATAAACCCTGTATATACTAATTTAGCTCATCCTCCCTATCTACTCCTTTGTGTTTTTCTAATAGATTTTTCTAGTTGAAGGTTGAGGAGAATGATGGAATCTTTTATTTTCTATGATACCAAAGAGCTAGTGAATAAATCATTGTTTAATCAATCTTTTATAGGTGTTCTTATTAAATTATTATTTAATTGGCATGGTGGACATGCCAGCTTTAGCATTTAATATGTGATATGTTGTGCAAATTGCAACGAGATTCAGATCTTGTAAATATATATTATTGAAATAAAATAAAAAAGTTTCTACCTTTTGTTGTAATTTTTATGCTTTAAAAAAGTGTGCATGCTTTTCACCCCTTAACCTTTATCATCCGTGTTCTTTGTCTCTCTTTTCCTTTTCCATTTTCTTGGATGTCCTTTCTTAATAGTCACACAAATATTAAAATGAAATTTTGCGGTTGTTAATTTTTTTTATTTATTTTTAGTTATAACCCTAACATATTCAAGTGTTACTAGCTCGATTAATTAGGATTCTCATTATTTTTTTGGTCAGAACTTTCTTCATTCAATTTAATTAAGAATGAAAAAATATCATTTATCTCACCACATTTCTCGATGGATGGTTGCAGTTATATATCATATGTATACATTAGCTATTGTGGTACTATTTGCAGAAAAATCTTTTCCATTTTTATTTTCCTGTTGATATTTTTAATTAAGAGGTGGGAAGCCTGGGTAGAGTAGAGAGAAAGAGAAGCTAGAAGTCTTATGAGAATTGTAACTTAAGAATTTTTAAGATGCAGAATTATATAAACGATGCTCGAAGAGACAACAAGAATTCTTTTACTGGAATAATGTATCTTTTTAAATAGAACTTTTTACTTCCAAAAAAAAGAAATGACAAAGAATCACATAGGTGGGATTTGGAAAGACTAGAGAATATGGTGTTATGATCCCCTACCTTGTAAATGATAGGAAGACCGTTCACAATAGATTCTCGGCTCAAGAAGAGATGAAACGAAAACACTAATAACAAGCATCAATAATATAATAAGATAAGCAAAATGGAAGAAACAAACAGGCATAGTACTAGATGTTTCAGAGAAGACGTGAATTTCACTAAATTAAACTTTTAAAAAGACCACATTATGTTTCTGTAAAAAGAACCTAGCTAATCAAACTCTTTTTTTTCTAAATTAAAATTAAAGTTTCACACTAGCTACCTGAGTGTAGAACAACACTATATACACTAATATTTGGAATTAGCAGTACTTTTCTGCAAGTGAAACAAGTTCTACAGTCAAACAAGTTATCTTATACTGGGATGTAGTTTGAAATGAATTAAAGGAGATTATTATTATCTCAAAGTCAGCTAATCCCACTATCCAAAATTGACGGCAAAACTAGAAAAATCATCAACTACTGCTGTAAATTATGGAGGACCTGGATGACAAAAATTCTTTAGTTTATTTAACTACATCCTCATTTAAAAAACAATGATAATATTAGGAGTAAATGAAAGACTTTGATAACTCAAGATTCATATTAGAAAAAGAAAAGTCTGTACGTAAAACATGGGTCTGTTCTCAGCCTGATCATTCAAGCATGGTTCTGTAGTCAAATCAACTTCATCATTTTGTATACCCATCTAACAGCCGGCTTTAAGGAAGTTCCTTAGGGTTTGAGGCACTATGTGTAATTCTTTTTACTTCTCTTGTGAATTTGGACATCCAGTTTAAATTTAGACATTTTAGCAATTTAAAAGAAAGAGTGTTATCAATCAATAATTTTCAGAGTTAATTTAAAAAGTCGTGAAAAAATAATAATATCATTTTTGGATGCTTCTAATTTGTAGATTTTTTTTATGCTGCTATTGACATAGTAGCAAAGTTCACAAATGTCGAGAAACCTGCTTAATAAACTATTAGAACATGGTTTTAAAACTCGAATTAGAAATGAGTGTTGAAACTTGTTTTCTCTTCCATTTCTTAGCATTTTGTTTGTTCCTTCTGCATATCATTCTAGAAGCTTAAACATCCTACAGTTGATGGTTTCTATTTAACATTCATTTACCTGTCTTTTAGCTCTTGGAACCATCCACCTTTGACTATGCAAAATTTCTGTCTTCTTGAGGTTGACGTCAATGGCCAAGAAATATTCTTGGTGGACAAGGTACATACATACATTTTACTATCGTTAATTGTTACAATTTACCCTTGAGAAAAATGTTTCTTAGGGACTAATATGCACCCTTTGAAAAACCTTGACTGACCATATCATATCTATGTTTTTTTTAATCTTCTCCAGACTGTTCTTGCGTCTTTTTCGGGGAGATTAAGAAAACTATTCAGCAAGTTGACAGGGAAAACAAGAAGGCTGAAATTAATTTTCGACAAGTTTCCAGGAGGTGCTGAGTGTTTTGAACTTATTGTTAAGTTTTGCTACAATGGTGGTAGGATAAAGATAACTCCTTTTAACATGTTTCAACTGCATTGTGCTGCCAATTACCTTGAACTGAATCAAGAAATGCAGGGGAAACCAAATTTGGTCGAGCAAATCATTTCTTTTTTCGAAAAGATTCATTACATGACATGGTCTGAGCTAATTATTGGCTTGAAAAATTGCCAAGAATTGATCTTTTTCATGCCATCTTCATCTTTACTTCAAGAGTTCTTGGATTGTGTGGTAGGAAGACTTGAACTTCATTACATTTCTAGCCCATGTGCATCTTCTACCGACAATTCGTCCATGCAGTTTTCAGGGGACATTAGTACAGAAAGCAGGGGAATTTACACTTCTCAGGCAACCTGGTGGTTTGCAAATCTCGGATTCTTGAACCTTACTATGTTCAAGAAGATTATAGACACAATGATTTCTAAGAAATTGGATCATCATGTGATCTCTTCGTTCCTATTTTACTATAAAAGAATGAAATGTCCAAATGCTTCGTCAGCTCAGAAATGTAGAATCATTGAGACAGTAATCAAATTCCTTTATTCCCTTGATAGCAACTTCATGTCTATCAGAGGTCTATTCGACATTCTTCAGGCGTCTTTTACCTTGAAAATGAGCAAATGTTCAATAGGGAAATTAGAACATTTAATTGGTTCCCAACTAGATAGAGCTAAACTGGATGACTTGCTTGTTCCTTCTCCAGCTGGTAAAAAAACTGCTTACAATATCAATCTAATTCTAAGGTTGCTGGACATATTCCTCTCAAATAGCCGCGAAAAATTATTAATGTATCAAGTGAAGAAAGTTGCTGAGTTAGTAGATCTTTATATCATGGAAGTGGCCCCTGATCCTTGTCTTAAACCTTCAAAGTTCTTGGCATTGGCCACGGCTATGCCGGATATTGCAAGAGAATCATATGACACAATGTATTTTGCCATGGATATGTACCTCAAGGTAAGACGTATTTCCTCACAATTCGATTTATCTATTCATTATGTTAATTCACTGGTGTTTTCAATCTCCAACTGGATTGATATTGTGAAATTATTCATTTGTTCATACTTAGCTTTTGAAATTGTTGAACTCTTGATTTTATAACAGGTACATATTAAAGGTTTATCTGAAGAAGAAAAGATAAAGATATGTTGTGTGCTGAACTATGAGAAGCTCTCTGAAGAAATTCGGAAGGAAGTAACTCAAAATGAAAGTTTTCCAGCTTCTGCATAACAAACTCAGATGTTCAGTCACAAGGACTTTTCTTAAATATTTGGTGATCATATGAATCAATGTAGTCTTCGAAAAGCAAGCAGTGCAATGTATATATTAGCCTTTAAAGAGCAACATTAGTTGTTTCTTAACTACTCCCGTGTTTGACTAAACATCAAATGAAAGTAAGGCATTCCTAGTTTGTAATTTAGAATAAATCATACCGGTTACTAATCATCTTATTAATGATAAAATAAAAATTAAAAAATACATTATTTTTTACTAAGTAAAATCGTATGATATCTTTTTTTAATCAATTAAAAAAAAAAAACATAAATTGGGATGGAGTAGAACTAAATCGTCATAGTCCGTACTACTATCCAAGCATTTCGAGAGATAAAAACCAGACAAAGTGTTTCTATCAACCTTTCATGAAGCTTTTCTTTGACAGTTAAACCCCTTACTACTATTAAGGAGCAACTACATAAAGGACAGACTACACTACTAACAAAACACTATTTTCTGCTGAAAAATATTTAGTGGATACTCCCATGGACACATTGAATCGGTGAAAAAAGTATTTCTCGCGGAAAAATTTGAAAGCTTTACAGTATTTCAACGAAAATTTATTTTCAACCATGTATTTTTTTATGAACTGGTTCGGTGGGAACTAAATGGAAAAATAATGTCTTATAACACCAATTTCTTATTGATTTGAGAAAAAACTTTGATTCTTTCTGTTAACAGAAAAGAAAAATAGTTATCTAAGTTTTTTGTCTTTTGTGTTTGTCTTTGTCTAATCTTGGAGGCAGAGTAGTTGATTAATATATTCATTGGATGTTTCTAAAGAATAATTACAGAGAGTAGTGAGCCAAACTTTTCTAATGCAGAATCTCCCAGCGACAAATGCGGCTTGTTACAAGCACCACATTTGTGGGGCTTACTAACACTATGCTTTCAATATTGTTAATTACTCGTGTGTAAACTTCCCTGGTGCATAAATCTCCTTTGAACAACGTGTACATCAACAAGGAAAAAACAACCAAAAACAGTAACCAACTACGGCGTTGGTCATAGACAACGTCCAAGCCGTGGGAGAGATCAGAATAAGCTTTAACCATGTCATTCGGGGTTTCTGGGTATAAAAGAAACTTACCTAAAAAGAATCTAATACAGTCCAAGTAAAAAGTCATACATTGAAGTGTCACATTGTTTGTTGGAACTAAGAGGTTGGTCGAGTCAAGAGGCAAACAAAGCAAGTTGCTTTGCTATGTTAAAGAAGCAAACACGAACTAGAAGATGATAATGATTGATCCACCAAAGGGTTTCGATTGTTGAGAATTTTTCTTATTTTATTTTTCAAATTAAAAAAGAAAGAAGTGGTTACATTTTCAACAGGACATGTCTTGTTGGTATTAAATGAGAAGGGAACTTCAAAAATCAAACCCAAACATCCTTGAAATGTAATTAATGAATCTTGGTTTTGGCTTTTGGAAGTTTCCAACGACAAACATCTTTGATAATTGTGATTCTCTTTTTAGGCGCGCTTCCCATGCTATCGGACTCAACGTGCATTTATGAGTCAACAAAGTGAAAAGCCTTTTGGTATCATCATATGTACAGGAGTAGCTGTTTCAGTAAATTAAGTGACACACAATTTAGAAAAAGTTACACAAATATTTCTTTCATACTTAGTAATTTTTTAAGTAATTAATATTATTTCACTAAGGTACTAAATTTTAAGTCAAATATACCTATATGAGATACATTTATTTTTACTGTTAGATGTATTACAAATACAAATGCATAAGGAAAGATGTGAGCGAGAGAGGAGAGGGGCAGAGTGTATCCTAGATACATGTGAATTACACTACGTACATACATCTAAAATATCAAACATGTTCAAGTTACATTTTAAGATATAGATACATAGGAAGAGATGCGAGATAAGAGAGAACTCTAAAACAAACATATATAGGAGAGAGGTGAGCTAGAAACGAGTGAGGGATATCTTTGATACATACAAGTCCCACTAGACATTCGTATCTGGGATACTAAATACATTGCAGATGCATTTTAAAATTTAAATATATAAGAAAAAGGGAAAGAAAGAGAGGGAGAAAGGCGAGATAGAAGAGAGGCGAGTAAAGATAGTGCATGTATCTTAAATACATGTAAATTCAATGGAACATAGTCCAGATAGAACAAATTACACATAATTATAACCTTATGTATTTGAGATACATATATTTGAATGCACTAGATAAATATATTTAGGGATCAAAATCTAATACAAATGATAATTTCAAAAATTCATATGAAGGCATGTAAATAGGTCCTAACTAGTAGAAATTTTGTAAGTTTTCTCATATCAGTCATATTTTTTGATATAGCAGTCATTTAAAAAAATAACATAATAATAGTATAACAAACAGTTTAGAATTTTATAGCAAATACAAAATCTCACTAGTTTTCATTTTATATTCCTCACTGAAATATTTTCAATAGTTATTTTGATTAAATCAATAATAAATAATAAATAATACTCTCATTGTTTCATTTTATGTGATATTTTTTGATTTGGCATGGTATTTAAGAAAAAAAGTAAGACTTTTAAAACTTGTGATCTGAAATCATTCTGAGAAATTTGTGTAGTTGAGATTCATTTAATTAAGGGTAAAAGGGGGATTTTAAAGCTCTTTTTGGGACGGACTAAAAAGGAAACTATGACACATAAAATGAGATAGAGGAGTAGTGCTTGGGAAACATTTTCTACAGTAAAAAGTGGAAAAGAAGAAGAAAGAAAAATAAATAAATAAAGTATAAATTATATAAATGACAAACTATTAAGTCATAATTCTTAATATTCTCCACTCTTTCATAAATTACTGAAATCCCAACTTTTAGGGCGCATGATGATACCTGTAAATTGAGATTGATATCACAAATTAACTTGCAAAGCTGTTACGGTAAAGATGAAAAATAAACTATTATTAATTCGGTAATCCCATGATTAACGCTAAACATTGCGGTTGTTTAACAACAATCCCATAAAAAACGTAAAATATTGTTAGCTTTGAAATTTTAAAAATTGAAGGTATAACATTGTTGAATTATCAGATTGTTCTTTCATCTACATCATCATCATCATCATCATACCTCATTACCTCGAAAGGCTCCCTCTCATTACAGGGTAAGGGGGAGTCGGATATAAACAGCCTAATCCCTATGTTTAAAAACATAAAACGATTGTTTTCAGATGACCCATGAGGAGCATCGAAAGTTGCATTTGACTAACTGCTACTTCACAAATGAAAGAAGCGCAGACAGTTTAAAGAGACATTTTGCTTTATTCCATCATACTCCAAAGCCAAAAAATAGTCAATCTTTGTTCTTTCATCTACAAAAAGAAAAATATAAAATATGAATATCTTTGTATTGTTACGCCATTCAAGAATCTGGCAATCAAATATATTGTATAGACGATACAAGAGCGATAAAATTGTTATAGGAGAAAATGTGTTATTTTTTAACCTCAAATCTGCAATAGCCACTGAATTGGGGTATTGATGAACAACGAAAAGAAATTCAGATCAGTCATACCTAGAGAAAAAGAAGGCACTGAATCTATTAAAATGACTAAGTTAAAACAATAACTACGAAATCGACATTAAAGAACTCTGTTAAAAAAAGTAGAGAAGGAGATGGATTGTTCTTCTTAAGGAGGGGAAAGAGAAAATAATTTTTTTTAATTGGTAATAAATTTGAAAGTTATGGTAATTAATGGTGATTTACCATTATTAGACTTTTGCACATTTAACAATGCATAATTATAGGTACTTAAAAAAAAGTTGGTCAACTAGGTATCTACAATGAGAGATAAAAAAGTTTAAAATGAGATTTTTATAATTTATTTATATGGAAGAGAATATTAGAGATTTTGATAAATAAGATTGCGTAGATTTGTAACTTTTAGATAAATAAAAGATTTGAGTTTTGCAAATGGCTAGGTCAAGGCCCTTATAATGGAACTGGGTCAGATGTAAAAGATTCGGGTTTTGCGAAATCACATAATTATTATATAATTATTGTTGTGTTCTTTTTTAGTGGTCATAATTCATTTTTAGGAATCAAATAATATGAATCTTAATTAATATTTTAAAATATACTTTTTTATTATATTGATGTAAAAAAGTTACTTTTGAATATTTAAATTTTTTGTGATATTTAAAAATATAGAATTAATTTTAAAAGTTAATTAAATTTAATTTTTAAAAAGTACAATATGGTAACTAGAAAAGGACGAAGAGAGTATGAACAACTAACTTTTCTAAAAGTATGAATAAGGATTTTTCTTTCTTCAGTGGTCTATACAAAATAGTGTATTGTGTATATAAAATTGAGGTTAACGTTTGTAAAAAATGTTTATATATCGTGTGAAGGAAAAAAGTTTAAATTTTTAATTTATATTCACCCTAAAAGAGAGTCGTATTATTTTATTGAAAAATATGCCTTTGTGGAGCTTTAAATTCGATATCTAATTTAGACTTTATTACAGTTATATAATTTTATTAAATTATTATATCTTAAAAGAGATACATCAAAATTTCTTACTATTGGATATATTAAAAATGATTTTTTTCTCCATATTCTCTATTGTCTCTCTCTATATCGTTTGGTTTAACAGCCTTAATTATTAGAGTTTGTCTATATTGTGCTTACCAGTTATTAAAATTTTATTTAAGTAATATTTTATTGATTAGAAAGTAAGGATATAGATGGAGAAAAATCATAAATATTTTAGTATATTTTTAAAATGTCAATATTTTTAAAATAAATTAAGCTTGCATAACGTTAATAAGTTAAGAATCAATAGACTAAAATATAACATAAAAATTAGATGTATATTTAGATTCCTTGAGTTAACTTATTTAAAATATTTTTAGTTTAAAATATTTTTTATATACTTTTTTATATTATTTATTAAGAAATACGAATAAGTAGACACTCTTCGTCAGTCAACTTCTTGTTGTTATATATGAGATTCGCAAAAATAATTTACAGCTTCATTAATTTGATATTTTCAAAACAGTTTGATTATATTTCCTCATCTGCTTCATGTTATAATATTAGCCCTTTGTGAGTTTTTTAATGTAATATTTTTAAAAAAAACTTGATTATATTTTTTCAGCTATTTCAATTATGATTTTACAATATTAACCCGGATAAATTACTTTGCTAATAAATAAGTAGCTTGCTGTCGACATGTTTGCTTGAGTTGCCTGTTTCTTCGCTCGTTGTCGACATATCTGCTTGAGTTGTCTACTTCTTCACCGCTATTATATGAGATTCGCAGAAAAACTTGCGAATTTCTTAATTTAATATTTTCAAAGTAATTTAATTATATTTCTCCAACTACTTTTAAGTCTAATAATTAATAATTTAAAATTTTTAAAATACATATAAAAAATTTATTTATATCACAAAAATTAAAATTAAAAAATATCTATCAAACTTATGCGAGACTCCTGACTAGTATATTAATAAATTTGAACTTCAAAACTTATCTCAACCTATTCAACACACCAAAGCTTTATTGTCAAGGACATCAATTTCTTCTTACGTAAACAATTACTGCTACTATTTAATAAATAAAAATTATAAAAAAAAGTCTTTCTGCCCTTACGTATTTGATTTCTTTTAGTACGTTCTCTTACTTTCGCCGAAACATCGTCCAGACGTCGTCGTTTGGTTAGCTGCACTCGGCGTCCTTCCCTTTAACAAGATGAAATTTTACAAAAAGTGAATCAGCGAAGGATTCTTCTTCCTATTGGGTTTTTTTTTTTTTTTTTGGAAGGAAAAAAAATGTTGGAGAAGATCGGATTGCCTTCAAAACCATCACTCAGAGGGAGTGCTTGGGTAGTTGACGCTTCCCATTGCCAAGGATGTTCTTCTCAGTTCACTTTCATCAATCGCAAGGTTTGATTTCCACTATTTCTTCGACTTTATCTACTTTTTCCTGACACCCTTTGCCGAAAATATGATTTTTCTCGATACCCATTAGGCAATTTGCAAGGTTTTCTGTTTTGATCATTATGGGGTTATGATTTTTGAATAATCACATTTTAGATCCTAAATATGTCGTCGATACAAGTCTTTGATTGGATTCATATGTTATTCCCTTTTATTTTCGCATTGACTTAATTGAAATATGTTCTCAAGTAGTGTTTGTGGTACTCTATTCAGGAGTTGCAGCAAAAATCTCACCTTTTATGTTATGACATTGCTGTTAGATTGCTATACTGTATTGGGTCCATTAACACTTTGTTTGGATGGTTGTTAACTATTGTTTCATAATGTATCATATCATATAGTAGTATATAATTATAATAAATACAATGTATAGATAGATTATATTGTTCTCCATTGTTATATAATATCACACATCAACAATTTGAATGATAAAACTATAAGCAAAGTGGAGTACGAGGCAGAACTGCTATGAGAAGGTACTGTAAAGGATAAAATAGGATTATTAAATAATAAATAAAGATAAATGAGAAGAAATATAAAGGAAATGACATGATCAAACCAAATCGATTTTTACATAAAATGGGGCTTTCTGTTGTTATGTAATAATGGATTTAAATGATAGGATATAATACAACTTAAGTAACATTCAAAACAAACATGGTATTTAGACTAATGATAGAATACAATACAACATGTAATAACCATTCAAACAAGGTATAATATAGACTAATGGAAATACTTACCTCTCCTAGATTTAGTCGTCCAGCTGAATGTCTCTAATTTGTACCTTACTCCAGTATGTTTTGAGGTGTCCATATTGCTGAAGAACTCTTGTAAACATTATTCTCGATGGAATGATCCCAAGAAGAATTCGAAGTATATAGCTGATCCCCCCAAATTTACTCCTGAATAGCATGGCAATCAAACGACTTTTTCCATTAACAAGTTTATTGAGAGAAAAGAGAGATAATGGGAAGGACACGGCAAAATTTATTTTGTAGGCTTAGTGGCATGACTGAAGTGCTTGCCTACTCTAGATTTCTAAACCTTGAAAAGAGAGATAATGGGAAGGACACGGCAAAATTTATTCTGTAGGCTTGGCATGACTGAAGTGCTTGCCTACTCTAGATTTCTAAACCTTACTCTTGGATTTGTGTAGAACTTTGGATGTGAACAAACTTGTTCAGTACATCTTTATCTTTGTTGGAGCTCCACCAATTCTCAAGAAGAAGATAGTAATGCATGCAGTATGATACTCCACCATCTGTTTAGGATACATTATACAAGAAAATAAGCTTGAAAAAAATATATGAGACCTTTGGAGGTAGTAAAGTCACCAAGAGAAAGAACACGGCAAACTGAATAGCTTCTCCTATGAACCTCTTTCTGCAACGAATTTTGAGCAAGAAATTACAATCTCTTTCATATTTTATCGTACTTTAAGTGGTGTGTGTGTGTGGAGATATCCTTAGTAGATCTCTTGATTTCCTCTAGACCAGCTCAAAGAACTGATGATATTAAACTTTCTCCACCCCCTCATCTAGGTAATACATGTCCTGTTGACTCAAGTGCTTAATGACGCATATTATAGAGAACTAACTCTATTGTGTTCTAAATATAGAGGAATCACCTGACTTGCCACATTATTGGGTTCTATTTTACGTTGATCCTCCTTTAGTAAAAAACCCGATTTTCTAGAGTTGAAATGGTGTGCCGTATAGGCAGTATATTCATTGGAAAATCAATCTATTTCTGGTTGCAAACAGTTTATGCATTTCTATTTCATTGTTATGTAAATTGGAAAAAGTATCTGGACAATAATAGCTGCAATCAATCTTCTTTAAATGTTGCGAAAAAGTGATCGTTGTGGATGTTAAGATGGGAATCTATGGTTCTTTCCTCCCTCCCCCTCTTTTTTTTTTTTTGGTCTCCCAATATCTTCCCTCTCCATTCTCTCCATATCTAGTTTATTCTACTTATGGTTTTTTGAGACGAGGGTTCCAAGAAATAATCTCTCTACCTCTATGAGGTAGTGGTAAGGTCTACGTACATTTCACCCTCCCCAGACCCCACTTGTGGGATTCCACTGGGTATATTGTTGTTGTTGTAATATCTTCCCTCGTGATCTGCAATATACAATTTTCATTCACTTGTGCTCTTATTGGCAATTGTAGTTATTGGAGAACAAGAGGTTCTTCATTTGTTTCTCTAGTGATTTTCTCGATCACAAAGATGCTACTATATATTTGGTTATCTCCACAGTAATAGTTGGTTTTAAAGTGTTCATAACTTTTAGTAGTTGGGTTTATTTGTTTGTAATTTTCTCATAGCTAATAATTCATGAGTATGTACATTTTTGTGTGCTATTCGTAGTCCAAATGATTTGTCAAGTGGAGCTGCAATTGAATTGAGGCATCTACCAACCTGTTTGAAAGCATTTGCTGAATTGTTTCTTTTTGTGTTTGCTTATAGATCAATTTTAGCAGTCGATGTTTCTTGTGAGAACATTGAACCTTCTCCTTTCTGATATAATTGGAGAGCAAATTATGGTCATTACAGCTCATATATTGAATGTCTTTTCCCCAGTTTCCTTCTTTGTATCAATATCTGAATTATGATTTTTCAAACTATTCAGTAGTAGTTCAGCTCAAGGATAATCTCTCTTCAAACAAAATTCACACTTGTGGCCTGGAAATTTTCTTGCTGCTTCCAAACAAGTGTTTGTAAACTCCCTTCCTAGGAATCTTTGCTGTGAAGCCTCTGAACTTTTTGCATATTGCTGCCTTAAAACTCAATCCTCTTCAGTAGCGGGCTATGTGGCATTCTTTGGGCTGTGAGAATAGTTTGCAATGCATTAGGTAGTAGTTAAAAGGAGTAGTTAACTGACATGCTTTCTGGCTTGGTTAGAATGGTTCCTTTTTCCTAAGACCCAACACATTAAAGTCAATTAGTTAGGTGCGGCTGCAATTTTCCTTTTCTGCGTTACTGTTGTTCTTTTGATAATCGCATTTTTTGCATTAGCATTGTTGAAATATCAATATCATCTTTTATCTCCTTACTACCAAGGCTATATATATGGTTTTATTCTCCCTTATCCTCTTTCTTTGTGCTTTGTTTGAATGGAAATATGAATATGGTAGGTGTTTTGTTTTGTTTCACTTGTGTTGTGATTCACACACTTGAAATTTCAGCATCATTGCCGGAGGTGTGGGGGCATTTTCTGCAGTAGCTGTACCCAGCAAAGAATGGTGCTACGCGGACAAGGTGATTCACCGGTTCGTATATGTGAACCATGCAAAAGATTAGAAGAGGCTGCACGATTTGAATTGCGATATGGTCACAAAAATAGAGCGTCAAAAGGTACCGAATAAATAACTGGTTATGCTCAGTCATATTTACTGTGCTAATAGATAGTAATGAATTACTGCTCGTTTTAAAATACCAGTTTTGTCTCTCATAGGAAGCTCAAGACTTGCATCGAAGACTGAGGATGAAGTTTTAAATCACCTTTTGGGTAAAGAAAGGACCTCAGATGTTCTTTCCCATGATCAACAGTCAGCAAGCACTGCATCAGATTCAAATGTTCTGGATTTCTCTGGTGAAGATGAGGCTGGAGATGGAAGTAGTAATAAGATGGAGCAGCAGGCTAAGATGGGTTCCGCTACTCCTGAGGAATTACGTGAGCAAGCCATGGAAGAGAAACAGAATCATCGCACTCTAAAAGCTGCAGGTAAACCTGAAGAAGCTCTAAGGGCTTTCAAGAGGGCCAAAGAACTTGAAAGGCAGGCTGCTGCTTTGGAGATTTCTCTGAGAAAAAATCGTAAAAGAGTGTTGTCTTCCAGTAATATCACTGAGGTCCAGCAAGATGATGTTGGCAAACCCTCTGGTAGGAAAAATAAGCTCTCTCCTCAAATTACCGAAGAGAAGGATGATCTTGCTGCTGAACTCCGAGATCTGGGATGGTCAGATATGGATCTACATACTGCTGACAAAAGGCCGGCAACCATGAGCCTTGAGGGTGAACTTTCTGCGCTTCTTGGAGAAGTTTCTGGGAAGACTAATCCTGAGAAGAAAATTCATGGAATGGACAAGTCACTGGTCATTGCTCATAAGAAAAAAGCACTCCAGCTGAAGCGGGAAGGGAAACTTGCTGAAGCCAAAGAAGAATTAAAGAAGGCTAAAATTCTTGAAAAGCAAATAGAAGAGCAGGAACTGCTGGGTGATGATGAAGATTCTGATGATGAGCTTTCTTCTTTAATACGTGGCCTGGATTCTGATAAATTTGATGATTTATCTACTGGATATAAACCAGATTCTAGTTATGATTTTGACAACCTTCTTGGAACTGCTGATGACATTGGTACAGATGGTAATTTTGAAGTAACTGATGAAGACATGTACGACCCAGAAATAGCAGCTGCCTTGAATTCAATGGGCTGGACTGAAGATGCCGCTGAATCTGAGGTTTCAGAAAAGCAATTCAAACCTGTTGATAGGGAAGTGCTACTAAGTGAAATTCAGTCGCTGAAAAGAGAAGCTGTTAGCCAGAAAAGGGCTGGTAATACTAAGGAGGCAATGGAATTACTGAAGAGGGCAAAAGCACTGGAGAGCGAGCTCAATGAGCAACTAAATAATGGTGAAGAGGATGTTAGAAAGTTTGTTGAAAGGAAGGATAAAGAGCACAAAGTAGCACCAAAGAGTAAGTCTGTGATCCAGAGAGAGCTTCTTGGTATTAAAAAGAAGGCTCTTGCTTTAAGAAGGGAGGGAAAGCTAGACGAGGCTGAAGAGGAACTGGAAAAAGGCAAGATTCTTGAGAAGCAACTTGAAGATATTGATAATCAACCAAAATTTGCAGAGTCTATTGCTGGGAATAAGCTGGATGAAAGTATTGCAGATACTGATGTTGGAAATGAAGAGGCAGAGGTTACAGATCAAGACCTGCATGACCCAACTTATCTTTCACTGCTTACTAATTTGGGCTGGCAGGATGATGAAAAAGCTAATGTTCCATCTGCATCATTTCAAGAGAAAAATAATGTTTCTCATCTTAGTGCTTCCCTAACTAAGGAAGCTACGAGTAACATGCAAGTTCAAGCATCTAAAAAAAGTAAAGGTGAAATCCAGAGGGAACTTCTGGGCTTGAAACGAAAGGCTCTCACATTGAGACGCCAAGGAGAGACCGAGGAGGCAGAGGAAGTGCTGAAAGCAGCTAAAATGTTAGAAGAACAATTGGCGGAAATTGAACAATCTATGTCTAACCCAACTGAGTTAAATGAGCAGAAAGAATGTACACCTATTGATTCTCCCCTTGAGAACCCACAGTTTCCTCCATCTGATTCACTGAAGAGTCCAATTGAGGTTATGGAAAGCAAAGTAACTCGTACTTCAGAGAAACTAGAAGAGGCCTCTCAATCAGATGAGAAACCATGCATCTCTGAGTCAAAAACTGCCCATGAAGTTAATTCTCAGCTTGATCAAAATTCCCTTCATCAAGATATACTGGCTCGGAAGAGGAAAGCCGTTGCCTTGAAGCGAGAGGGGAAGGTGGCGGAAGCCAAGGAGGAACTTCGACAGGCAAAACTCTTAGAGAAGCACCTTGAGAAGGAAAGGACTCTGGTTACTAGTAGTTCCACAGTCACGGCAGGTCCTAATACCTCGCATGTTGGACAAAAGGATGTTAGTCCAAACAAAGTTCCTAATATATCTCAAGTGGGACAAAAAGAAGCAAGTCCCAGCTCAGGTCCAAAGCCATTGTCTGGACGTGATCGGTTTAAGTTGCAGCAAGAGTCTCTCAGCCACAAACGACAAGCACTAAAGTTGCGACGGGAAGGTAGGACAGAAGAAGCCGATGCTGAATTTGAATTGGCAAAAGCTATTGAGAGCCAATTGGAAGAAGCGTCTTCGCAAGGTACAATGAACTCTTCTGACCCCACAGTTGAATTAGCAGGGGATGTCAGTGTTGAGGATTTCCTTGATCCTCAGCTTTTCTCTGCTTTAAAAGCAATTGGAATTGCAGATACCTCTATTGTACCCCGTGGCCCTGAAAGGCAGGAAACCAGAAAACCTATAACTGACAATACTGATAAAACTGGCACCATTGCCTCTCACATCCTTGAAAGACCAGAGCCAAAACTATCTGAAGCACGTGTATCTGATGAATCTTCCAATGAGAGAAAACATTTGGAAGAGCGGATAAAGGCAGAGAAATTAAAGGCGGTAAACCTGAAACGTTCTGGGAAGCAAGCAGAGGCCTTGGACGCCCTTCGACGGGCTAAGATGTTTGAGAAGAAGTTGAATGCTTTAGCTTCCTAACAATGAAGCTGGTATAGTGGTTGTTTTTGGAAAGGTTTCTCACATGATATAAACCAACTAGAAGAATGACCGGAGTTGGGATAATGGACTAGGTACTTTCCTCATGTATGCTGGTTAAGTCATTCCAATTGATGAGCTCAACGAGTGAATGATCAGAACACCAGAGATGTTATAAAAATCCATTTGCTTGCCCTGATGATGTGTTTTGTATTTTGACTATGTATAATTGTTCTTTCTTAACTATTTTCTTGAGAATTAGGTTATAATACTTCATCCCCAATTTATTATTGGCTGGGAATTCTTGTATTCTACTACATTTTTTCATCTTTCATTGTTATGTGATGTCGGAAATTCATGACTATGTCAGTAACTTTTTCTTGTAATAACATGGCTTTTCCAAAGCCTTATTTATTGCAGGACATTATACAAGCTTCAGAATACAGAAAACAAATAATTTTACATATTTTACATTGAGGTTCATGTGTAAACAGGCATAATGAAGCATGGCATTTCAGGAAAGAGGAATGGGTTCAAAGAACAAGGAGAGTATCCGATCCTTTGTCTCACGATCTGGAATACCAAATCCATCTCCATGCTGGTACATACATTGAGCAATCCTAGCAAGATTCACTGAAGTTCTTTTAAAATCCTTTGAGAAGGATTGGTCCCTTAGGATGTCTCTGTTCATCTTCTTCCAGGTCTGATCAATTATGTTCTTTATGTAGTTTCGAGCATTTTCTTCAGAACTCTTTGAGTCATGCATGTAACATTGGATCGATTTAAGATAATCTCCTTTCTTGATTTCATCCTGAACAAAGGTAAAAAATGAAACAATTTCAACTTGTACCATCAAAGATCATTTAGGAACTTACTGATCATGCACAATTCTTTAATTATTTTTTTTATAAGAATAACTTACAGGTGAAGTTGCCAAGTCATTTACAAGTCGAAGAATTAGCGAAGGCGAGTAAACAATGGCAGGATAATGCTGTAAGCATTCCAATTCCTCCTCCTTTATGGGGTTTGTGATGCAAAAGTAAGCATGCATTATTAGTACAGGACCGGTGTTCGTTATCCAGGCGTTTGACAGGAACTCATTCAAGCTTGGTGTATATCTTCTCTGATACCACTTCACTTCCAGTAAGTAACCTTTACACAGGTTAGCCCACTGAAGTATTTGGTACAGAACATGTCAATATACAATTAGGTGAGAAATAATAAGACGTGGTGAGAAATTCAAGATAAAATTAGATGGAAGGAAAAAGTTGCTACCTGCTTCCTTATATGTGAAATTATGCTGACTCCTTGTTCTTTGAGAATGTCATAAGCCAGTTCATTCATGGAATTAAAGAGAGCTAGGAAGCAGATTTTCATGTAATCTGGTAGTTGCTCTATTGCATTGATGTCCCATCTTCACAACATGGTAACCACAATAAGTATTTGCCTCCCTCTCAAATATAAAACGGAAAAGATCTTAATTTATTTACAAAGATAGTGTACTATTCGTGTATTTTTTTTTAAAACTTCTTGTAAATGGTAAGCTAAGTTTCCAGTTCCAGTTATCTTTTAGGTGACATGGTAGCATGAAAAAGATGTAAGGCATGTGGACAAACCTGTCAACAATATCAGTGAAGAGCTCCAGTTCATCCAAGGTACCATAAACATCATAGACGTCATCAATTGTTGTGAGGAGAACAGAAAGCTTTGTTGAAATCTTTCTGCAGTATCCGAACTGAGGATTAGGAGTGAAACCAACAGCCCATAAGAAGCCCTCCACCAATCTGTCCCTCACAAAGCTCATCTTCTTAACAAGTTTAATGTTCTTATCCCACCTGCATTTTAACCAGATTAATAAAACATATCCTCAAGTAAAATTGTCAGTGCTGAAATTTAAGGACATTCTAATCAAAATTTAATGTGTTTTCACTTTCAAATCACTTTCCTCACCTTGACATGTGTTTTAGTTCCTCCAGGTATGTAGCTTGTAGCATGTTATAGTCCAACTTTGCAAGTTCAAGTAGAAGAGGCTTCATATTCTCTTTTTTGTGATAAACTTGTATAAACCATCTTGCTTCTAGTCTCTCCATCCTCCAATGCACAGGCATTTCTAAAGCATGGCTTACTTGCTCACTAAGGTTCTGATCCATCTTCTTCTCAAGGCTTTCCTTGAGATAATGAGTGGCGAAATCTCGAGCTTTTTCCATAATATTTTCTCCTTCCGTAGAAAGATAGGAAGCTTCATACAAACTCAACAGCCCTTTAATATCCTCAACAAGGGTTGTTTTGAACTTCCCTTCCTCATTCATGAAACTGCAAAATATCTCTGCAAAATTTAAACATGGATTTAACGTTCGGATCACCTATATAGTAATGGGATCAACAAGTTGAAAAATAAAGCAGGTAATCTGCTACGACATATCAATGTAAAAATAGATACTTTATACTATCAGTGTATATAAGTTGAACAATTAAAGTATTCCAGTCTTGAACATTTTCTTTTTGTTTTCATCCACTTTGTCTTCTGGCTAATCCACATCCAAGCCTTGGCCTAGAACGAAGGATGGAGGGATACTTGCCATCCGAAACTTCTTGAACTAGCTGCCATGTATTATAAAAACCTTAGATTTATCTACATTAAAAAAAAGGGGGAAGGGAAATTTGAAGTACCTTGAGGAGCATGATAGCCCTGTTGTCTAAGCAGTCGAAATTCTAAAGCTGTAGCATACAACTCCTCATTATGGTGATCTCTTTTCTTATAATTAACGTATATTTGCTTCAATGCTCCATCAATTTCTTCCTCAAAATGATAGTATATTCCAAGTCTTTGCAAAATGTCAATAAGCTCAAGTTGTCCCAATGAGTTTGTCATCGTCTTCTCCAACATCCTTCTCACTTCTTCTTTTAGTTTTTCAGCTCGTTCACAATATTTCTCTTCCTGCATGATAGACGTGTTTGTCACTAACTTTTTTCTTCTCAAAAAGATAAACAAATATTAACGCATGCATCTACGCGATGTAAATTAAGTTTGGAATGTTGAAAATGGAAAATATTGAATTTTTTTGGACTTACAGAGTACAAATTGGGTCGTGATTGGACATATTCATCCTTCCAAATGCTAGGTTTGTAGTTTCCTGACCTCCTAAAATCCATGGTTAATAGGGCAGTTTTCAAGCTTGTATGTTTACAATAATTTAAGAAAAGTGAGCCACATTTTCAGCTTTTATAGAACAGGTGAAGTAAAGAGAGCTCACATTTTTAGCCCCACTTTCATCTAAAAAAACAGTGTAATGTAAGAAAGAAACTTAATTTCATTTCTTATATTCTTTAAGTCGTATAATTTCATATAATTACTCTTATCATTTACTGATTCTTAACTTCTGTTGTAAGTTAATAGTGTGGACAATTGCAGAAGGGAGTAGGAAATTCAATGGAAAAATCCTTTTTTCAAAATGTGTAAATAAGGATACATTTTAGAAATAGAATCAATACTCTCACAATTCATTTTTTCTTTTTCACTATATTATTTTGAAATGCTCAATAAAATATATCTAATTTATAATATCAATGAATCATTTATCATTTTTTATTTATTTTACCTTTATTCATTTTTCAAATTTAAATAAATTATATTTAATAAGGGTAATTTAATAAATATTCTTATTATTTACTGCTTTTTAATTTCTATATTAAATTAATAGTGTACAACTATTTTTAGATAAAGTACTAACACAAACAAATTTGAATATAAGAGAGTATTATTATTAACAATTGGTATTTGGAAAGAGGTCGAATAGAGTGAAAGGGTGAACAGAATGAGTAGAGGATCTCTGGAAGATGGTCTAAAGTTGGTATTCCCTCTATCCCTTCTTAATTATCATTATTTTTTAAGATTATATTGTATTAAATTAATTTTATATTTTAAATAAAAATTTAAATATTTAAAAACTATAAAAAAAATATTATTCATTGTGATTTTTTTCATATCAATATGATAAAAAATATCTCTTAAAATATTAATTAAAATTTATACTTTCTTCGTCCCCTTTTAGTTGTTATGTTGTGTTTTTT
>JAOTQJ010000049.1:17964106-17980959 GCA_025642045.1 Solanum sejunctum | reverse complement strand
AAATTAAATTAATATTTTAAAATAAAAATTAATTAATATATATTTTAAAATATTAATTAAAATTTATATAATTTAACTTTAAAAATGAAAGTTGTACCAATATAAAAGGGAGGAAGGGAGTATGTATCCGGCCATTCAGTACTAGTAGGATTAACCTAATTAATTTAAATCAGCAGACAGAGAGAATTAATTGGTACTTGAACTCAATATTAACCTTAGTAGTGCTCCTTTCGATTCAAAATAAATTATTTTTTCTTGGGATGTCATGCATGCCTTAGTAGTATTTCTAATTATACTTTAAAATTTAATTAAATTTAACTCTTAAAAAATAAAACATAATAAATAAATATAAAGAAATAGGGGAGTAACATTGATTAAAGGATAATTGAATATTATCTTTTTTTAATTAAACTATCAAAAGGTAATTTAGGCGCGAAAAACTAATTAATTCATTTTGCGCCATAGACAAAAATATCAGAAATTAATTTATTTTTGCTGTGAGGGGGTAATGTTTGGAAAATGGGTTTTTTGATAAGGTATAATACGAGGTTAATTAGCATGGAATTAAGAGAGTTCTTTGAACCCAAAGTGTTTAATTGTTAAACTCGCCGTACTACTCAAGGTGCCCACGACTCAAAGCAAAGCCAGGTTGCTTTACAATTTCCCAAATAATTTTAATTAATTAATTAACTAATTAATCCCCAAGAAAGATTGATGAGACGTTATAACTTAATTGATTTATAGATTTCTTTCTTATGGAATACGTAAAGGATCCCAAATGTTCCATTTCATCATGGCTACATCCATTTAACATGATCAAGAGGAAAGAAAAATATGTATTTGATTTATATTTAGTATTAAACGATTATTACGACCTTTAGAAATTTGTTGTAGATTCTAATAAACTTTTCTTTCATGTATGCGTTGACATCAAATGTTTAATTAGTTTTCTGTTTATACTCCTTCCGTTCATTTTTACTTGTCTCATATACTATTTTGGAATGTCCATCAATACTTGTTAATTTTATGAAATAAAAAGATAATTTTACACTTAATTTCTAATTTACCTTTGTTATTAACTATACTTATTTTCCTATTACATTTTTAAGACATTATATTTATTATACTCAAAGGATAATTTGATAAAGTTACACCATCTTAATTCCTATGTCAAGTCAATAAAGACAAGTAAAGATGAACGTGGGGAGTAAAACAGTATGTTTAAGAGGTGATCAAAATGAGAATCTTTTCCATTGAATAATATAGAGGATTTAATATTGTCTAACACAAAAAGAATCAATCGAAGAGTTACATATCAAATATTAGTGAGTGTTTTTAAAATGAAGTATGTTGCATTTCATTTGTAACTGATCGAATGTTCACACTATATTCTTTTATCGATATGTTTCTTTGCCTAAAATTATGAAATATAAGTAAAATTATTTTGCCTATATTGATCAGAAAATAAGAAATACTTAATCGGCAAAATTATAATCACTAGCATGTTGAGGGGCCGACGTTAAAATATAAAAAACTGGAGAGGACTAACAGAAATATGAAAAATTAAAGAAGTAAAAACGATAAGATTTGAAACTCAAAGGGATGAATATGGGAAAATAGTAAAGGTATACACAAACATAATTACGGTAAACAAAAGTGTAGAAAAGAAATTACAAAAACTAAAGAGATGAAGATAGAAATATAGAAAAGCTAACGGCAGATGTGGAAATAAAAGTAAAGGATCCTTTGGAAAGCTGATATTGTGTTAAAACATTAAAATGCAATAATAAAATTTAAAATTTTATGCATTGATAATATAAAAAATGAATAAATTATTATGACCATATAAGTATCGATTATAATGACCTAAATACTACATAAGTGTTTTTTTGTCACTATAAATAAGTTTTTGCTTTTTTTCTTTTTGGGTGATAATTTTTTTAAACAAAAATAAAGACACTTAATGCAGAAAAATGAGATTTTATTGGACAATTGAAACTAATAGGTTGGGAAGGTGATGCAAGTGACATGTAGGAAAGGAAAAAAGCTTTGTGAAATCACTGAAATAAATTCGTCTCTAGCTACTCCAATTTATTTTAGGAAAACAATCCTAAATGTATAGAATTATTTTTAAATGATCTATTGGTAAGTAAATTTATTAATTATGTGTTTAAATAAATTTAAGCTATATACTTTTTTAAAAAATATTTCATTAACAACTTCTTCATATGGTAGACACGGATAAGTCAATAATGACGTTTACAATGTCTGAACAATAACTCAATACCCAGGCTAATTAAGGTATTTCCATCGATAATTCAATGATAATGCCTGGTACTAGGCTATGAGAGCAATGCCCATACTAAGTAAAATATTTCTCTTCTTTTCTTAAATGAGGGACATTATTTGTTGCCAGAATTGTTCCCTTTTTTTTAAATATACAAATGGTATCAACTCTTATGTCACAGCATTCATTTCTTGAAGATTATATCATTAATTGCTAGTGCTGGAAAAAAATATATGAGCAACGTACATCGAGTTCGAGGTGTAAATAATAATTTTTTAAATGAGAGACCGCCAAGACATTACTTTAGTTCAAGAATATAAACCAAAGTTACATATTGTGTTAAAAATTACCATATCAGGTTTGATAAAAAGGAGTACGTTACACGTTAACTCATCATTGTACATCAACTTAATCTAATTATGTGAAAAATCTATCAACAAATAGTTGACTTATTTTTTAAACATGAAATATACATAGATGTTCAACAAGTTTAATTAAATGAAGAAACGGAGCATTCCAAGAGGAATAATATAAAGCCAAGAGCATGTGGCCACTCATCTCTTGTAAAAATTTTACTATCAGGTATCTAAAAGACAATACTTGAGTACACCTGCCCATTAATTTGCATCCTGTAACATGTTAAACTACACTAATAACGTTCAAAAAAAATGACAATATCAATGTAATATTAGTTAAATCTATAGAATTCCACTTGATTTATTTACTGTCGCGTTGGACAATTTGTGTAATGAATTTCTGGAGGTACCAAAATGCTTTATATTTGTAGAGAAATGCCAGGCTGCCAGCCGCAGAGGAGTACTTGAAGAATGGGATAGTAAATTCAACCTTTATTTCCTTTTGGGCCATGGAGCAACTAAAAATTCTTCATCATCAGGAGACTCGGCTAATATTGAAGGCATTATGGATGACCTCGGATATGTTGAGGTAAAAAGATAGTAATGGTTTCCAATTTGAAAAGAGTGCTATTTTCTACTTTTCACGCACCCCACTCCAAGGAGATCAATGGTGGTTCTTCACTTACCTCCATGTAATTTGGATTTTGTATTACAGATTATTAAGGGTAATGGCTTATGCACGATTTTATGCTACTGGTAGCCTCTATTGTCACAATTCGACTTACAAGTTAGTTTGACTTTAGATGTCTAGAATTATATTAGTTTTGGTGCTTTACTCAACAACAACAACAAAAACATACTGTAATCCCATAAGAGGGGTCCATAGAAGGCAGGATATACTCGAACTTTGCCTCCACCTTTCTACGATAGGTTATTTTCGGTATACTTATTATCTAGTCTTGTTGTACTATAGAGTGGTGGTTAAATCGATACTGCATTGCTGTATTGAGTAGTCTGCTGACCAATGAAAAAGGTCGATGGTCAGAAGATGAGTATAGCGAAGACGAGGATGCTCATATGGATGTGTGAACATAATTGTGAGAGATGATTAGGAGTGAAGTTATACAACGCAAGGTGAGAGTGGCCTCCATGCCAGACAAGATGAGGAAAGTGAAACTGAGATGGTTCGAACATGTGAAGAGAAGGTACGCAAATACGTCAGTAAGTAGGTGTGAGAGGTTGGCCATAGAAGAAGTTGGCACAAGTAGGGGTAGGCCAAAGAAAAATAGGGAGAAGGTGAATAGATAGGATATAATACAAATTAAGCTTATTGAGCTTATAGGAAGGTGTGAAGATTGCAAATTAGGGTATAAGATTAGAAGATAAACGACTGTCGTCGCACTTTAGATGGGAGAGGCAGGAAGGTAGCCCCATCTCATTGCAGCCTTGTTAGTAGTAGTATTAAGCAACCGTCTATTTTCTTAATTTCAAGGTGTCACAAGCTGTCTCTACATTTACTTTGTATCTTAATATTTTGTTATCACATTTTTATAGCAACCATGCTTCGAATATCTTCTCTTTTGAACGCGGGTCTGTCTAAAAAGCTTCAATGGTCCATAAAGATAGAGATAAAGTCTGTATATATTTGACCCTCCCTAGACCCCACTTATGGAACTACACTGGGTATGTTGTTGTATACACTCCTGTTATCTTTGGACCTTATTGTACATGTTCACATTGTTTGCTAGGAAAATAAACTGTATATACATACATGAGGGAAATCTTTTGTTAACGGGTGTCAGCTTTCCAATGGCTGATTCCGCTAGTACTGATTAAGTGGAGGTGTCTCACTAACTGAATCAATGATAGGTTAACCATCCAATAGCATTCTCCAACTTTTGTTCCAATATATAGTTTTAATTTTTGGTGGGATGAGCATCAAAAAGGGCATGATGGATTGTATATAGAATACCCGATAAAAGAACAACATGGATTAACTAATGAAGATGCAAGGCGACATGTTCTGGACATGATTTCAAAACACATGTAAAGATGTCAATAACATTTCAAAAAGCCCTGTCTCAATGTGGCCAGAATTGTTCCTATGATGTATGTATACATTTATGATGAGAATCATTGCCTTCCTGTCCTAGAAGAGCATATCGACTCAATATTTTGTGACATAAATGGAGACTCGGGATTGGGCACATCATCGAGTTATATGGCTCCACGAAAAATCTTACCTATAGGAGTATCTGTTTCCCTCAAGTATAACACAAATAACTGACAGCACCATTTGGTTTTAACTTATCTTAGTTTTAATCACATAAATAATGTTTAGAATATGCACTCTTCTCCCATTCTAATATGATTTGCAGATGTATTGACCAAGTTCCCTTCCTCTCTATGCATTTCTGTATAATTTTGGACAATCTTTAGGTGATTATTTAGAGAAAAATAGTTAAATTCTTAATGTATTAAATCAATATAATTCTCATACATGTTCATGATGAAAATGTGAATTGATGGTGAGCAATCCTCAGAATTTTTCATGACAAATGAAAAAGTATTACTCCTGACATTTCATTTTTAAGATATTAATTAAGAATAAAAAAGGTATTACTTCAGGTACTTGTAAAAAGGTTCGTGTTTATGAAGTCCTTCACCACCACTGGCAAGTTAATGTGCATTGCATAAATAACACTGCTTGCTGTGGTGATCATTAGTTATTAAAACTCATAAGGAAATCCTACAGAAAATATAGTTCAGCAGAAACAGTACTGCAAGTAAACTACCACATAAATCGCGTAACTATTCAAGTGAAGGCAATGAAAGTTTATACCGGGATCGGGGTCGGGATTTGGATTTCTTATATGATTTGGCCAAGTCCACCAGCTCCTTTGCATCTTCAAGCTTAGAATGCTCAGCCAAGACATTGACTACCCTCTGCATTGTTGCATTATAAATAGCAACTCTTGAATCAATTGTTTTCTTACACAATTCAAGTGCAAAATCAAGATTATTCTCGTCACAAGCAAACGAAATGAGCATCTCAAATGTTGCATTATCCGGATAAAGTCCATTTTCTATCATTTTAACATACCATCTTTTTGCTTCCTCCCAATTCCTATCATCCACATACATTTTGATCATAATGTTATAAATTAAAAAGTTAGGGACGATGTCTTTCTTCCCCATCTCCTCAAACAGCTCAATCGCCTTGTTAACCTGGTTATTCGCAACCAATCCTCGTAATCTAATGGTGTAACTGCCCAAGTCAGCAACAACATTCTTCTTTTGCATCAATATCCACAAATCCTCTGCTTCCGAAAACCTTTTACTTTCATTATACGCGTTCAAAAGCGTATTGAAAGTCACTTTATCAGGTGTAATCCCCTGATTTTCCATATCATCCATTACACTGACAGCAGAATCCAAAGAGCCAGCTTTCCATAATGCCTTAATCAAAGTATTATAAGACACTACATCAGGCTCTATCGATAGCTCCTCAGGTAATTCCCGAAACAACTCTCTGATTATATCGTGCTTCCCTGCCCTTGAGTAGGCCTCCAAAAGGGCATTGAAAGAAAAAACTGTTCGTGGACATTTTAGGTTTGGCATTTCGTCGAACAGTTTACGAGCATGCTCATGCATTTCTGCTGCACCATATAAGAGTATGAGACGGCAAACAAAGAACTCATTGCTAATTTCTGGGTATTGTTTTTGGTGCTCAAAAATTTCTTCGATAGCGGAAGAATTGTTTTCAAGACGGCGAATGGCGGTTTCATAGTTGGAGCAACGGTTTCGGAATGTAGGGGATTCAGATGATTTTTTGAAGTTGTCAACAATGGTTTGAAGTTGTTTTTCGGGAAGTTTGGAGGTGGGTTTGGTGGATTTTAAGGAGGTTGTTTTGGGCTGTTCAGTTTTCAGCTTGACAATGACTTTGTGATTCCCGGCGAAGATGCCGTGAAGCCGGCGACAAACGGCAGAAGAAGTAGACGACATTCGAAGAGGCGTGGAATTGGAGTTTCGTAATTAGGTTAAGACCATTTAGGAATCTGGGCCTGCTCCGTAAGAAGGCCCGTTTAGAATATCAAGTTAATGCAAAGTTGAAATTTTTTAACAATGACAATTGGAGCTAGGTGAGGCCAGGGTAGGCAGGGGCGAAACTTGAGAGGATTCATGAAATACTAATTTATTTTACATTTGATATGAGTGGATTTTGGAACTAAAAGAAATAGATATAAATAACATACCATCTTGTTTAAAATAAAAAAAAAAGGTTCAAATATATCCCTAAGGCTTTGGTTTATACATGACCTTCCTTAATGCCCCCATCAATTTTTTTCTCTCTCCATATGCATGCATAATTGCTGAATTAAAGGATATGATTATTTCATTCTTGGAAACAAACTAACAAGGACTCTGGTCCATTACTTATTCGATATCTCATAATCTTTTATTATAAATAATATTATCGATCAAAATAAGACACATATTGCAAAAATTGAGAATGTTTTGAATATTTAAAGATTGAGGTGCAGTCATCCCTTGAAGGGTTCAAAATTGATTAGACGAGTCAAAAATATAAGTTTTGTTATGAAGGACTTATGTGATACTTCCTGAGCAGGACAAGGCTATTATGGTTTTTTTACACACCAGCTGTTATAAGTTGTTGCATCATACTTTGCGGTAGTATTATGCACTGCTATTTATTTAATTTCTCTTTTTTAGACAAGTAGCAGTTAGTGAATGCAACTTTCGACGCTCATCATGGGTCATCCGGAAACAGTCGCGCTATGTTTTTAAACATAGGGGCCAGGCTGCTTACATCCGACCCCCCCTTACCCTGCGATGGACGGGAGCCTTTGAGGCATTGGGGTAATGTTGTTGTTGTTTGGACAGTTTGCTCTTACACATACTGCTATTTTTATTTTTTGTGATACAAGTGTGAAAAAAATATATTTATACAAATCAAAAATAAGATGTCAATCTTATTTCTAGTTACCTTCTTGGACCTCACTTGTAAGATTGTATTAGATATTTTGTTGTATTGTATTTTAATTTTTGACTGGTTAAAGTATAAAACACATGCTTAGAATACCATAAACACTTTGTAATGCTTTACAAAATCAAGCTATACTTAAAAAGAAATTATTCCTGTCAGGTGTAAAAGAAAGTGAAAGGAGAATAAAATTCCTGATTAAAGCAGCTCTGGTCACTCGCCAGTAACAACCACAAAGTAGTCACAAACATAACTAACAAGAACATTGCCCCACTTCAATTCTTCTTTCTTTTTAATTTTTTTCCTGTGGCTGTCACTCTTAACCCTGTAGCCTATTATGAGTCTTCATAAAGGAGGAAGGTTGTAGTAAGTTGACAACTAGGTGTAAAATAATCAAACGACGAGGATATATAACTGATTCCAACTATTTGGGATTGAGGCGTAGTTGGTTGGCAGTATATACATCACCGTTCTGTTCCAATTCAATCACTGTTAAGTTATATGCATTCTATTAGCCTGCCGACATAACGACAACTATTTGTCCTAGTCTCAAATAAGTGAAAGTCGGGGTAGCTATACACACTCTCTTTCTCATGCCAAAATGAGTCCTTCCAAAACACCCCAAGTACATTGTGATCAATTAGGAAATGCCCAACAAACTGCAACAAGAAGATTCCCACCACCAAGAAATGTTTCTGTTGTGAGGAGTACCTATATAAACCTATTCCCTGCCTACAACAAAAACCAGTGCAGTACTGCCTCTTCTTTTAGCTGCACTCAACATATTAATCATTAGCACCTATACTCTCCCTCTTTAGATTTCCTTTCTAATTTAGGAATCCATTTTAACATGCTATATCTTTTCTCTTTTAAATGGTAGTAATTAAGTTTGTTAAAATGGAATTCCCCAACTCCTCTTTTGATAATTCACACCGATCTGAAGAAAGGGAAGTAAGAGGGAGAACAGATAAAAGGAAGCAAACTGATGGTGAAGTGAAAGAATATAAATCCAAGAACCTTAAGGCGGAGAGAAATAGGCGTCAAAAACTTAGTGAAAGGCTTCTTCAATTGCGCTCATTGGTCCCAAACATAACAAATGCACTGAATCAAAACTCTTTAGTCTTTACATAATTTCCTAAAGAATGAATTTTTAACCATTTTTTCTAAGAATCTTTAAATTCTTGTCTGATTTCAGATGACAAAAGAAACGATAATCACTGATGCTATCACTTACATTAGGGAGCTACAAATGAATGTCGACAACCTTAGTGAGCAGCTTCTTGAAATGGAAGCAACTCATGGGGAAGCATTGGAGACAACAAATGAAGAGATTATCGACACTGCAGAGGAGATGGGTAAATGGGGCATCGAGGTAGGTAACTTTTATGTATAAAACCAAAAGTTGCAATATTTGACATTTTAGAGCCACAACAAGACAGTACAACAACTTTTATCTTTCTTTCCAAAACAGCCTGAAGTTCAAGTGGCTCACATTGGCCCAACTAAGCTTTGGATAAAAATAGTCTGCCAGAAGAAAAGAGGTGGATTTACTAAACTAATGGAGGCACTGAATGTTCTTGGATTTGATATTAATGACACCAGTGTGACTGCCTCTAAAGGAGCTCTTCTTGTTACTTCATCTGTGGAGGTAGGAGAAACATATGTTAAAACTATTGCCTGAAGATATCAAGATTTGTCATAGTACAAAAAGGAGATCTTGCTTAGCACCTTGTACTGTGTGTTCTGCAATATAAGAACATAGGCAATTTGTTAATCTTTCTATTTATTTCAGGTGGTTCGTGGTGGACTAACTGAAGCTGATCGAATCAGAGAGATCTTGCTAGAGATCATCCACGGAATCTACTAGCACCACCATGAGTCCCTAATTAGTCTACAGATTCTAAAATCCCCTAACAGCTGTAGTCTCATTGTAGTACTCTATTACCTATATTATATCCTAAGAGGAACTTAATATTCTTAGAGAAATGCCAGATTACCTCTAATTATTAGTTATAGGTGTCAAAAAGGATTCAATCATGTTATCCCAATACTGTATCCAAGTTGTCTGAAAAGAGCTTGTGTGAACTCTTGTTTTTACTATAATATATTGATGATGTTACTAATTACTTCATCCTATCTTAATTCTAGCATTTCAAGCTGTCAAGTTTGACTTAATCCAACTGGGGCGAAATTCGAAATAGAATATGCTTTTTAACTTGAAATTTCCATGACGGGATCCAAACTCCAAACTTTTTGGCTCAAGTACTCCATATTTTTGTTCCCTCCTAGCTGAAGAAACAGCTAAATAATAAAGCCAGCTCATTTAGTGTCCTTTCTGTTTGAATAAGATATTGAACAAACACCAATATTACACGTGTGAAGACTGAAATTTATGGCAAACCTTCTACCTATAATACAGCAAGACATTTGTTTCACTTTCTTGTTTTCTTCTCTGTTCTTTGACCTCTGTCGTCCTCAAAGAATTGCCAAAAATGCACCTCCCTCGAGCATCACCTTCCCTTGTTAAAACTTTCTCCAACAGGTCCAAGAATCCAAAATAAAAAAAGACTACTGGAGAAACCAATCAGATCTCAAATCTTCAAAATTCAAGACCATGGAAAGTGTACCTACCCTGACATTATTAACACGAAAAAGAATCTCTCAAGTCTATATTAATAGGACTAAACGCATGCACAGTTGGAGCAATATTCATATTTTCCATGGCTAGGCTTAAGTTTCTCCTCATGTGCCTAGTTTTAGGTCAGATGAACTTGCTTATGCAAACTGCTAAAGCGATTAGAAAATTAGACACCTTGACATTAGTCCCAAGTCCTGCGCCGTTTGAAGGAGGAATGGACAGAGGAAGTGGTGATCAAGCTCCAGCAGTCACACATATAAGGACTCATCATTCCTTCAACAAGTCCATGGCTGGTGGAGACTTGATCCTTGGGGGCTTTGCAACTGCTCTTATTGCTTCCATTTTTTGTTATATTCGAGTCACAAGAAGTAGAAACGAAAAAAGTCATGGCTGAGGCAGAGCATTTTTAATTTTGTAACTCCTTTGGATTTCCAATTGTGAAGGTGCATGCATGTACTCACATATATGACAAGATTTTGCTCATTTTAGATGGCTTGATGATGAAATTATATACATGAACTAGTATCATTAAAATTTTAATTCGAAATTCTCTCATGTCCACTCTGATTTAATGAGTTCAGAATCTATTGTTTATACTTATTTAATGAATGTTAGCATATATACAAGTTTAAGCCAAAGTAATCAAGGCAGATGAACCCGTAGCTCCTTGTTTAGATTTGCCCTTACTAAAGCTTGCTGGGGCTCCAGACTTATTCTTCGTGAAACTTTACGTAACCGTCTGTAATAACTGCGCTAAAAGTTTCAGTATGTTTAAAATTGTAGATGCATAAGATCAAATGAAAGTTGCAATTATGCTAGTGTTTAAGTATATTTGTAGATAGATGACAAAAAATAGGAAGCTGAAAAGAGAGTGCAGAACAAACTTGACACCATTGATTCTAACCACCCACATTATTATTATCAATCCTGATTTAGGGAAGGATGTTTTGTCTTTTTTCTTCAAGAAGCTGAATAATGATAATCCATTATGATAATTACTGATCAGTACAATCTTCCATGACAAATTTCATGTTCAATCAAAATTAATTATCTGACCAAACCTGTGGACCCCAAGGCAAGTTGCTGGAAAGTCTCAAATTGATATTAACACATGGATCTACAGGCCCACCCTGGTCTTGTCAAGCTTAAACATCACAAATCTTTGTGGCCCACATAATAGTAATAATAATAATAATTGATATAATAAGGTCATGTAATTTCAGCAATGCAAAAATAAAACCTCATCATGCACTTTGCTTCGGAAACGGATACAAATTAAATTGGTACTACAGATTTTGGTTCTTTCTTTTTCCCTGTGTACATACATTAGTGTGACCCTGCCCCAAGCTATAATTTATATTATGTCTAACTCACGTCTCTCTAGCAATACACAATAACCATGAGTTAGAACGACCACTTAATTAACATGTAATTCTATCTTTGACCAGACCTTGATTTGACCATGAATCAATTTAGTTTGACCATGATATTCCAATTCCTGACGTATAAAATGAAAGTTGGTATACATTTTGACATGATCCAAAGACGAATTCAAGAATATATAATATACTTTTACCAATACTTTTTGTGTCAACAAGAAGAATGTAAGACTAACTATGCCTCATTCTGAAATAAGTTATTGTCACTTCTCCATTAAAATGTGAATTTAATATAAATATGTTCTTTTTGAATTTCTATCATATATCTATTCAATTAGAATATAATGCAGTGGGCTGAAGCCAATGGTGGATCAACAACCAAAGGAAGGAGATTCAATTGTCCCTTTCATAGAAAAATTATTTGTGCTAATAGGGTAAAAGTAAATATTAATGTATATATAAAATTTTAAATTTCTTTTTTTAATGACTCCTCAAACTATAAAATCCTCTCTGACAGCTGAAAACTACGTTAGCCATTGGTTCACATGGCACGTTATGCTATTGTCTTACCTATAGATGACCAACTTAATTTGAGTTTGGCCGTTCGAGAAATGACATGAACGTCATTCTTTGATTATTCTTGTTATAAAATATGTGTTATTTTTGAGTCAGAATAGACCAGGATTCTATAATGTTTGTGACAGACACAGCAGGTAATGATTTGAATAGGAAGTACTAAATGATTTATTTTAGGACAGGCTGTAAAAACTGAAATATGCACACTCAATATTTCTCTACTTTTTAGTAATTCATAACCCATGTAGTAGCTAAAGTGAGCAGGAGATAAAGTATTCCTTTTTTCTTAATCAAAATTTTGAATTCAAAATTTTGAATTCGAGTCACCTTCAGAGTGGACACCAAACAGCTTTGAAGAAAAAAAAAAGGACTCGTATAGTAATGGAAGAGTATCATTTTTTCAAGGGGCAAGGATTATTTAAAAAGAAGAATTCAAAATTTTGCTCAGTTTCTCTTTCCAAAACTTTATACTGTTAGTTTCCACTTTATACAACCCTACAAGCACCTAATTGAGAATATCATTGCAAATCTCTTTTGTTGAAGCTTCAAGCATTCATCAATCAAAGCCAAAAAGAACGAACACAGCCGGCCAGCAAAACTGAAACCTCTTTTCATATCAGATTCCACTGACTGCAGGTTTGTTACGTCTCTCAATCTGAAATCCAAACTCCTTCCTTCTTTTCTTCTCCATTAACACACCTGCATTTCCTATGTTTTACAAATTCATCTTTTTGTTAGGTGCACAACAGAACAAATTTCAGATTCAATACAATTAGTAATACTCCCTCCATCCTAATTTATTAGACGGTGTTTGTCTAGTCATGAAATTTTAAAAAATAAAGATGTTTGAAACTTGTGGTGAAGCCACATGCATAAATAAGGTCAATCCTGACTCCGCCCCATGAGGTTAAATTATTTGTACACAGAGAAAAGTGACCTAGCTCCTTGTAAAAACAGAGAAATTGAGATGACAAACAAATCAAGAATGGATTTTTAATAGAGCAACATAAAGAATGAAAGAAAGGGTACCTTGAGGATTACAAATAGGTGGCTCTTCAAATAAAGAGAGAGACATTTGTTTATGAGCAATACCAATGTCAAACAAGATGAGACCAGAGGAAGGATCATAAACTATGATGTCTTTCACTGGTAACCAAAGAAAAAGCTCTTCTTGAGAAAGACCCTCAACTCCAATTAGCCCACCATAGCTAAGATTAGCTCTTACAACACTATCAAAAAACACCCTTGTCTCAAATTTTGCAACACATGGACTATCCAAGAAGACTTGGAGGTGGCCATTTTCATCAAGATCATATGATTTTACAGCATTTTTTGGGAATAGACCAGCTGGGAGTCCCCTGCTTCTGAGAAGGTCATGGATTGAAGTTGAGGAAATGGTGAAAGAGAAAAGGAAGATGGATAGAAAAAGTGTATATATCTTGGGGAAGATGTGAAGGTTGGCCATGGACATTAGGCTAATTTGTGAGAATTGGTTTAAAGAGAGGATGAAAAAAGGGACGATTTTAACAAGGTTTAGGGTGTGACAACGTGGGCCATAAACTCAATTATGTGCGATTAATTTCCCATATTACCCTTTATAATAATGAATAATTCAAGATTTTGTCCCTACATAAAGGATTTAAAACGCAAGTCATTTACCAAAATATCTTCTTGGTTTTGGTCATCTATCAATGACATTACCAGGAGAAATAAAGATTTTTTTCATTAGCGAAAAATTTATGTTCCAAAACATATTTCTTCTCTCATTCCTCGTTGAATCAGTTCATTAAAAAAATACATGATAAAAAAAATAAATTTTCATTAAAATAGTAAAAAAATTATTAGTGTAATTTTTTTAAATGAAAACACTATTATTATTTTTTTCATTGACTTAATCAAAATATCAGCGAAAATATTCAAAAGTAATGTATTTTTTTAATAGTGCATGTACTTCAAATTAAGGATATGTTGAATTTTAAGGTATTTCGTGAATAAGCACCTAGTTCAATGGAATTGCATTCTTTGTTAAATGCATTGCTAAATTAAATTTTTTAGATTCACTATCAATGTCATTCTTACATGTAATGCATTTAAATAGATAATTGGGCGATTTTTATTTTGCAATATTCGAATACGAAAAAGTCAATTCTGTTGCTTATTGAAATAAGCAAGTTAGGAGTTCCAATACAACAAGTTTTCTTTTATATAAAAAAAAAGGTTTAACAAACATATGTAGCTAGTTTGTATCAAACCTTTTCAAATTGATGTCTACATGTTCTTCCAAAATTGTAACAAAATACAAGTATGAAGCAGTATATGATAATATTGTGAGTGCAGGCTATGGTTCATGTTAATTTTGGTCAATAATAATGCAAGTGGAGTAACCATAGGAGATTGGGTAAGGGCAAACAAGGTAACATGTATTATAAGTAGACAGAAGTATAGGAGACACCAGACAGACAATTGTCTTAGGATTAAAGTATACTAATGCTTAACAATTGATAACCAATCATGGCAGAAAGAGAAGCACAACACACACAAGTAGTAAGTTACAAACTGCTCTGAGGTATCTATTTCTTTTCATACAAAATCTCTTTTGACGGAAACTACGAGGTTTCACCTACTTTGAATCTCTCTTTTTCCTCATTTATTCTTCTTCTTCTAATTATTATTATATTTTCTAATTCATAAAGTTTCATTTCATATTTTGTGTAAAATAAAATGAATTACTCCATATCCTTATTGATGTTGATTGCTAATCAAGGGAAATGAAATTACAATGCGTCCTGAAATACTAAACCAAGGCAGAGGACCATTTCATTAGGTAAAAAGTTGGATGAAAGACATTATTTCTCTACAAGAAGTTAAATTAAACAATTTAAATAGTTAAAAATTCTTTCAGAGTGTCAATTTTTTCTTTACCACTCGATCCAACATTCATTTTAGAGTTAGACGGATTTGAATTGGGACCAAAAGTCTCAACTTAATGGATAAAACTCTCTATGTATCAGAAGTTTAGGACGAATTCCATTTCAAAATTGAAGTCTTACTTTTAATTAAAGATGAAATATACTTTAATAAGATAATTTATTTTTATCTATCTAGACATTTAAAGAATATTATTGACTCAAAAATCAAATATAGTACTATATTTTTATTGTATTTTCAATAGTTATTCTTACTAGTATATAGCTAAGGTGAACTCATAAAAATAGTCAGGATTGTAATAGTGAGTTATGACGTTTTAATCCTTCCTTGTGTGGGAGGAGTGAGAATTTTAGCGTCAAAGTACCCAAAATTGCGGGGCGTTAAGACAAAGCATGGGACAGAGAAGAAGTGTCATGCTTAAAAAAATCTTAATTAATAAAAAAGATATGATTGTAATGATATTTTAGGCAACCACTTTATGACTTTTTATGCCTCGCCGAATTATTTTTTCGTGCATGGAATGTCTTTTGTGCTCGTCTTAAACCTCACTTTGCTTTCCACTCTACTCCACCATTTATTAATTACAAAATAATTATGTAGATCTACACTTAATATATGTATCTAGCTCTTTACAAAAGAGTTTTTGCTTAGCAATATCTTTGACAGATTAAAAGATTGTTTTTTGTTGATCCTTGATAGCTTTTCTTTTTCAGATATTAAATCGGAATGTAAGCAAGTTCATACAGATGAAGTATGTTATTCAAAGAATACTGAATCATGAAAAATATGCCTTTTTTATTAAATTATTGAATTTGAATGTATGAAGAAAATTAAACTTGGCGAATTATAAATTATTGTTCTTGTTTTTCAAAAATAACAATTGTTTCATATCTTGAAATATTTCATATTCCCTTTTTTTCGAAAATATTTTTCCTATGAACTTTAAGTGGCGTTATAGTTGGAGTGGCGTTATAGTTGGCAAGTCAGCAGACCATGCAATGCAATTATCGAACGAAGACAAAGAGTATATAACAAAGGTGTTAGAGACCAAGAGTATATAACAAAGGTGTTAGAGACTGCGTGCACTCTCAGCTCAATTCCACATTAATATGATATTGTTCGCTTTGAGTTGAGTTCTCATGGATTTATTTTTTAATATTGAGTTGAGTTCTCATGGATTTATTTTTTAATATCTAATGGGGCCCTCCTCTTCAACATCTGGTACGACCGTTATCATCCAACAGTACCAATGACTCCGCACACATCCATCGCTCCTGCCCTTCAATCCTAGGCTCTGATACAACTTGTTAGAGATCGCGTGCACCCTCAGCCCAACCCCGCATTAGTATGATATTGTCCGTTTTGGACCAAAGCTTCAAGAATTTATTTTTGGACATCTCCCCAAAAGCCTCATACTAATAGGGTTGTGTTCAATCTTATAAATTGATTATTTCTCTTTTCACAATCGATGTGGGAGGAGTTTACATCCCAACAAAAGAAAGTACAACAGCTTATCAAATTAAATAAATACAAAAGAAAGTTTAACAAGCTCTGGAATTTTTGAAATAAACGAAATTAATAAGGTCGTTCATTGCATTTTCCGGCAAAATCATTTGGTAAATGGCCCATAATAAAATATTTCAGTATTTATTATTGAATTCGATATTTAAAATGCTAAATTTAA
>JAOTQJ010000049.1:17951092-17964006 GCA_025642045.1 Solanum sejunctum | reverse complement strand
AATCATTTGGTAAATGGCCCATAATAAAATATTTCAGTATTTATTATTGAATTCGATATTTAAAATGCTAAATTTAACGAATTAAGTGCAAAATTGTTCAATTAATAATATGTTCTGCTAAAATTGTACTGTTAATATAGTCTAAGAATACATATTTTGGGACAAAATCATATATTTTAGTTAATTAAAAATTAATTTGCGTATTCAAAAATTAAAAAGGATCAAATCAAAATTTATTAATAAATTGGGCGACAGAATGCAAGTGTCCCTCTTCTTTTTCTTTCTTCTATTTAAACCATATATTATCCAAACCGTACCATATTTCCAAGTCACCTTTATTTGATTAGAGTTTAAAAAATTGTTAATCTACACGTAGCGCCACGAAAGCTGAATTATGTAAAGATGTGAGCTTATGAGCTCCAGCTCTGACGCCACTACATATAGATTATCTTATATTTTATGTTTAGTTATTCATCTTCCATAAAAATACAAAATATTTTTATGCATAGAATTGACTCTTAAAAAATTTTAATAGTTTAGCTGGTTAGTTATCAAAACTCTTGCTTGACGATGAGGGTTTCAATTTCTCATCCTATAATCTCTTTCCTCCGCCCCATTTCTTTTTTTATTTAAAAAGAAACCTAATATCAAAAAAAAATTAATTGTTGTTTAATCAAGTTTAACTTTAAATTTGAAATGTGCGCATTTAATCTTTTCATTTGAAAATCTTCTCAAACTTAATGATTTATTGATTTGTCAATTCATTTAATTAACCATTTAATCTAAGACTTGTATTTGTTTGTGGGTATATAATTTCAAAAGTAGTCTAACTATAACACATTTTGTATATAAAGGGAATTCAGGGTTGTACAAACACAGAGACACAAAAAAGTAAAAGGATAATGCAGCTAATCCAGATATATTAAGTACCAAAAGTAAAAGTTACTAGAAGTTGAGGGATCAAAAGTGTAATTACAAAACAAAAAAGAAAGCATTCTCAAATAATGAGTAATGACCAAAAAGAAAAAAGGAGAAGGTACACAGCCTTACTCTAACAAGATAGTGTTTTATAAATCATCTTATTATTTGAAGGAGAGAAAGGGGAATTTCTAGATATATTCTATGGAGTGGTTATGACTGGTCCTCACTCTTTTCCTCCCTGGTTCAAACACACAACCTTAAGGCTTATGTTTCAAACAAACTAGAATCATTTTACTCCAATAGTTATGAATTGGATAAGGTATTTCTTTACCCAACCTGTATGAATTAAGGTTGTTGCTGATAGTAGTAACTTTGATTGCTATAAACAGAATCCCATTCTCCTCCATCACCACCATATCCATAGGGATTCCCAAAAAGATAATCTGCAGTACATTTCCATTGTTCATTGCTGTAGTAGCTATCTTCAACAACATTTACATGGTTCCAATTTCTTCTCTGGTTTTCCTTAGCTATGCAGGGCCAGTAACCAAATAAGCTCTCACATAAATCCATAGCTTCCAAACCTGAACCATATGGAATTTGTTGCAATTGCCTCCCGTAATCATATCCATATTCCCTTATACTCCCATTTCCAACTACAAAATCTTGATGTTGTTCAGGGGGTTCTACTGGTTTTTCAAGAATGGTTTTTTCCCCTTTTTTCCCATTACCAACTACAAAATCTTGATCTTGTTGAGCAGGTTCTACTGGTTTTTCAAGAATGGCTTTTTCTTTCACACCAGATAAGGATTTTTGTTCATCCTTAACACCCATCTCTTTGTTTTGATCCTGGCTTACATAGGGAGAAACATTTGATCCATAGTCGAAACCATCTAAGGCAAGTCCATTAGGCTTGGGAATCGAACGAGGATAACATATTTCATTTGAGGGAGGAAGAGGTTTTCCATAGGTTTGAGCCATGTCATAACCACCATCATAAGGGGTTGGATCATATTCCTCAAACTGAGTGTCGTCCTGTTCTTTGGTAGAACCAGAAATTATGGTTCTTGTTTCCAATGAATCAGCACCCTTCTCATATTGGATAAGTATTGACTCAGAAGAGTTGTGAACAGAGTAACTCAATTCTGGATGTAATTGAGTAGTATAGTAGTAATTGTAATCAACACTTTGCCCATAGGAAGAATATGAAACGGGAAAAGCATCATAATCATCAGTCACACTGAAATTAGGAGTCCAATGGTACTCACCAGCATCACCACTGTAGCCATAGAAAGCCATCTATTGTACCTTCAAATTCTGAGAACAATCATATGTGAAATTCTCTGAAAATTTTTAGTAGTTTCTATCAGATGAATATGGCTAATGGATACTGATATGGAAAAAAGAACATGAGTGCATAGTGGGTGGTTGGGATGATGCTATAATAGTGTAAGCAGATAAGAACATTGAAAGGGGAAGTGTGTGATTGTTGTGCAGTTATTGTAAGAACAAAAACAAGCACGTCAAATTCACATGATTAATGAATTGATGGCTTACCTTACCTTCTTGTAAAGAATTGGCAGTACTACTGGCCGAGTCGAGTAATATCTAGTGCCACGTTGAGTTGCACCGATTTTTTATTGATACGTATCGAGTATGTCTACGTGTGTACGTAAGTAGCTAATATGTGTCTATCAATTTTTGTTGTTATTACTTTTAAAAGTTTTTTTAGGGGATCTGTACAAAATACCTACAACTTTATCACTGTTGTTATAAATACAAAGTATTGATCACGTCACATATTAATTGTTGCAGAATCACTAAGACGGTCAAATGAGATATAAACATGAAAAGGCAATTTATTTTTTGAACAAAGAAAGTTGGAATTAACCCTCAGCGCCGCCCTACTTATAGGCGCTAAGCAAGTGGGGCTGGTTTTTGAGGAAAAAATAAATCTCAACATTTCAATTAAGAGTTTAATAAAAACCTACTTTCCCTTGCCGTGATCTTTCAGTAACCTATGTAAATGGGACTTGGCTAGAGTTGCATACCCGCATTGGGTATACGCAAGTAATATTTCAACCCGTGTACCGTTACGAGTTATTCATATAAATAATACAACTTAGAACAGGAATTACCATTTCAAGATGTACAGGTTTTATTGCCATTCGAATCACAGGCAAGCTCCAGGTTCAGAGCTCACATGACTAAGTTCCAACCAACAGGAATGCATTTAGAGTAGCAACTTACAATTGCTTCTAATTGGGAATTCTGGAGAGGTTAAAATTAAATAGGTCAACCAAATTATTTATGTTGGAAGCAACAGAAGAGGACAATTTCACAACTTCCTCTTCAGCATTTATCTTCCCTTGGCTGGATCATATTTTCAATCACTTACTGCAGACCAAGGCACATATCCTGTCACATCTATTCTAGCTAAAAGCACTCTGTTTTTGCACAACCATAATTCAATTACAGGAATTATACCATTAGTTACTTAATCGTCCAATTTGTAGAGTTCAGTGTAAAGAAGGAACTTCATATAGTGGCCTGGTCGGCCTACCCCGGTGGGGAGAGTACTCTGTGATGGCAATTGGCATTTAGCATAATAAACTTGTATTGACAACAAATGGACTTCGAAGTCAGTTCCACTCAACATATAGGCATCAAACCTTGCAACATGCCCAACATTAGTTTTGAGAACCAAGCAACTGGAAGCCAACTCAAAGGAACAACATTATGCCGCTCCTTATTGACATTCCTGTGAAACATTGTGCAGTTTACTGGGAGGTGATGTAGCAAATAAACATAATTTCTTACGTTTAAGCTGCATTTCCTTCCATACGAGTTTCTTCATTCAGCATTACACACTAAATGAATACTTATTACTTCTCACTTTAAAAAGCAAATTTCCTTCCAAGAAGGTGCATCTGTCTATCATACTGCATCCTCTGATTTTTAAGCATAGCAAACGTCAAGATATAGAAAAGCATAATGAGTCATTGCGTGAATATTCAAGCTTTGGACATAGAATAACCTGGTCACTATCCAAGTTACATACTGATACAGATTTCTTTCTCGTTCTCAATAATACAACCAGAAAGCTAGTCTAGAGGAAAGATAAAAACAATAAATGCAAGTCGACCAAACTCCTAGACTAGCAATGTATTTCCAGCTAACCTTTGATCACCAACATATAGTTGCTGAACTGCCTGCGGATATGAGACTATGAATGATATATTGGCATTTCCAAATGGCAATTCAACTCTTAGAATCAGAGAAAACCCTGCAAAAAAGATAGAAGATTAGCAACAGAATGAACTTGTTTGGCTCAACTAAATAAACAGTGGAATGGGGGAATAGTTTTCCTACAGAATAAATTTCAAAACATTCAACTGCATGAGAAGGAATAAAGGTTAACTGTATGCCAAGAGCACAACAAATGGGATAAAACTGTGAGAAGGGATAAAGGTTAACTGTATGCTAAGAGCACAACAAATGGGATAAAACTGTGAGTTCTCTGTTTCTTTAATGAATGTCAAGAAAAAGATTTAAGGTTAACTGCATGCAAACCACAACAAATGGGATAAAACCGTGAGTTCTCTGTTTCTTTAGTGAATGTCAAGACAAAGACTAAGGCACTTACAAAATGCAGCATTATAGTTTTAGGAGGAAGACTCAGGAGCTGCTGCTTGTCTTGTTCGTTCAGGAGGAGGACCATCTCTTCTTCTTACATATGCTTTACTCTTGCTTCTTGTTCTGTTAGATTGCTTGGGTTGGTAAGTAGGATACTGACAAGGAATTATCTCTCCATTGATGTACTTATCTCCTGAAAGAAGAAAGCATGTAAAGGTTATCTCACTGTAGAATCACGAGAAATTGAGCTCAAAGGAAGAAACTTCTCATGAAATTCAACCTCCATAGTCCTTGTTCTTCACATCTATATAAGAATCAGGAAGAACCCACAGAACCCCAGGTAGACCTACAAAATGATATCCAAATAGAAAACAAGCAAGTCAATGCCAGAAGATTGGATATCCAGAATCTCATATGTTGAAACACAAAAAGCTTGAACTCACCCTTAAATTTCTCTGATGTTTCTTCAGATACAGTGCACTGAAATCCAGTGTAGGTAGTAGTACTAAAGGCATACATGTTCTTCTTTGCCTCTTCCATACTGATAAGAAAATTTTGATTAATAAGCCGAAAAAATTGTTACATATCCCAACGAAAAATCTATCAGTAACTACTCCTTCAATATCAACGACTCTGACACCCTCTTAATCAATAATACTTTTACAAGAGTAACTGAAACTTGTGTATACCTAGTAAACTGGATTTACTGATTAGCATAAGATTAATATCAAACCTCATGAAACAAACAAAATAAGGCTTCAAGTGCTTAAGATGGACTATGTTTGAGGTCCATCATTTGGACAATCAAATGCCTAAAGATCTCATCTTTGTTCACAGGGGCGGAGCTAATAAGGGCCCAGGTGTCACCCAACCCCCCCCTCCCCCCTTCATCGGAAATTACCTTGTTTATACATGATAACAATTATCTTTCACCTACATTTAGTAGATATTGAACCCATTCAACTTCTTCATATTTTGAAAGTCCTTGGTGAAATCCTGGCAGACTCTGGAGATATTATCTGAAGTTAACAGTTTACAAGTAATAATTCTGCAACTAACTCTGTCACAACAAAGAACACAACTTGGAATACAGTCACCAAGAAAAATTATCAGACATATTCAGAAGCATAAATCTTCAGTAACTAATTCCCAAGCTAAAGCGTCCACTACAATACTCCAATAACTCAATCAAGTATTGAACAAATATAACCAAACAGTCATTAACCTAACAAATTGTTCAACCCCCAAAATCCCAATTAAAGCCCATTAAAGAAAAGAGATATTATCTGAATAACAATATGATTAAAAACTAACCTTCCAAGAACAGTGGCAAGAGTGTCAAGATAGGTATCAATCATTTGTTCTCTAGTAGGAGCAGGGTCCTTAGGGAACTCCATGACAATAAGCCAGTGGTTATAATCACATCCAGGTAACATAATAGTCTCCCTTTCGTCACTGCTATTGCTTCTCTTGGAAGAGTATTCCCCATCAGAAATGGCTCTGACAACTGGAAATCTTGAACTTTTTGCGGGTGGAATTGAAGAGAGAGAGATGGTGAGAAAAGGGTAGGAAAGAAAAGTTGGGGTTTTAGGGAGATTTTGGAATTGAGAATTAGGGTTTATGGTTTTGGAAAAACAACGAAGATTGAGAGCTGCCATGGCAAATGTAAAAAGAGGGGAAAATGAAGTGATAAGGGGAGTTGGCTTGGGTTTTCTTATTACAATAACATCCTCTCTTTGCTCTTGGAAAATATCTTTTCACTGGAAGCCCTTAATTTTTTCCATTTTTTACTTTTTTGATGGATGAGAGTGAGATTTGTGTAGCTATTCAATTTTTCATTTTGTCCACGTTTAGATATTTTGGTATAAAATATTGAAACAAAAAGTTAGCAAGAAAGTAAAATTGAATGAAAGAACAAACTATATCATAAATACAATTACATATTATTTTTTTATATCTAATATTTTCTGCATTAGAATTTTTTAAAGTAATCTCTCTATTTCTATAAGATAGTGATAAGATTTGCGTACATTAACCCTATCTAGACTTCACTCATAAAATTTCATTAGGTATATTAATATTATTGTAGAATTACATAAGGTAAAAGGCACTTTTAGTTGGATACTTGGAGTCCTATACATTTGCTAAAAAAAATCATATTTAAAGTTCAATATTGAACATTTCTTCCAAAATCTAGTGTCTTAAGGAGGAGGAAGGAGGATTCTGCTAGATTGCTCATGTTGGAGTTATTTTTCTATCTTTTCTACTATATTAGAAACAAGCTATCAACATGCTTGCTTGTATTATTTTATTATTTATATTTTTCCTACTATATTAGAAATGGACTAAAATTTATGTTAAGGGCATTTTAGTGAATCTATTATGTTGAGGCAAGCTCAGCAACGTGTTTGAAGGTGGGTGTTTGCTTATTATACGCGGCACATAAATGCCATTGCCTTCCATATCTTTTCTTCAGTTTTCTCCATTTCTTTTCTTCCCATTTTTTTTCAATTTCATCAAATCAATCTGCTATCTTTTGCATATCTAATTATGTTGTTTATGTGGAAAGATAGTTTTGTATATGTGGAGTTTTGTAGCTTTGCATCGGCTAGCTACTTTGCATATAATTGCAGCGGATTAATATGAGATACGAAAGTTGATTTTACTTTGTGGAGGTTTGAGCTCTGCCAGTGGAAGGATCTGCATTTTGTGGAAATGAAGCTCCTTTCGAGGTGGCACGTGAATTGCTCATTCCCATATCTAACTAATTTGCTACCGGATATATTGCTCGTGGAAAATCTTGCAGCTCAAACAGTTGTATAGCGACGGAACAGATGATTTCAGGTCACTATTAAGGTCTATTTCTCATACTCAATCTTCAGAGGTTAATGCTGTTTTGTGTATAGTTGTAATTGCTTGCTATGAGTCGTTGCTAATCGCCTTTCTACATCCTAACGCTCTCTCCTTATGAGTGAATGGCGCATACTACTCTTATATGGATGGAGCACTTTCAAGTAGGATTATGTACAATTACTACTACAAGAAAGTGGACCCTATCTCTATAGGAGCTTATACGCTCCACGTATTGTCATGATTGTGTATTGATCGAGTTCTTGTCATTGAAGTTCTTGTTTGTGGTTTGGTTAAATTCTGTCTTTAGAGGTCTGACATACATCATGTTTAGTGAGTACACGGGTGTATTGTTATCTATAAAATTTCTTTTTCGCTGTTACTTTCTGCCGTTGAGATCATCTGAGTTGTAGGTCATAGGTTTATGTCATGGAATTAGTAGCCTTTTTTGATGTTTGCTTTAGGATAAGATACTTAGATTACATCCACATGGGGGTGTGCAGATCTTGCCTTTTGCACCGAGTTGTCCTGTTTTCTTTCTGCGATTTGAGAGATATGCATCTTGAATTTAAGGTCGCAAAGTCACTTGACGTTATTTGGGATGTGATTATCACAAGTGGTGAAGAGTGAACGAGTTTGTAGATATTTGAGTAAAGGATTGTCATTTTTATTAGAGTTAATGGTAAAAAACGCATCTGAAATATTACATTTAAATGCCCATGACAGCATACTATATACATAACTACTGATGGCATTTTTTAAGAACTCTAATTGACAATTGATTATCAAGCTGCAGTTTAATGTTTATTGCTAATAAAATCAACTCATAAGTGAATTCATGTTGAAAATTTTAATCATGCAGTTAGTTGATACACCAACATTATTTCATGGGATCTTTGTGCAGAGGTTTTGAGTTAGTATATTCTCAAAGCTATTTAGTACATTGAGGAAGTTGGTAGAGGATTGAATTGACAAGGACGTCGTCACAGATAACATTATGCACTGACAAGGTCATTGTTAAGAACCTATAGCCAAGCATGAAGCACCTCCGAGGATGTTCCAATTGCTATTGACTATCAAGGCCAAGGCAACCACGAAGACGGAACTAACAAAGAGGTGATGAAACAGTGCTCTCTTTTGATCTGCAAGTTGCAGCTTCTCCAACTTTGTTATTCAAGCCAAATTTATCACGAGTGCAGGTAGTGATTCAAGAATTGAAGAGCTGGGTTGGAAATATTATTAATAGTGAAACATGAAGGATAAGATGCACCTTTAAGAGTTATCTTTATCACAGAGATGACCACTATCTATGAATATAGACTGCAAACACCATATATATCTGTGTATATACATACGTAAAAATCTTATAATGTTGAGCCCGTGTCTTTATCTAGTATTTACCTAATAACTTATAAAAGGCAAAAAGTCTGATATACACCTCAATTTTGCAACATAGAGATGATACATCCCTCATTATAAAGATAGCTCACATATGCCCATAGTGTTACATAAATGGTTTAGATATACTCTTATCTTTATGCAAATGACTCAAATATTATTTTTCCCGTAAGAAGGATGAAATTTCTGACCAACGAGTTCCATCTGCTCTAGGCCTGCTGAGCTTTGGACGTTTTCCGTTCGGTTTCGAAATAGGGCCTCCTTGCAATTCACTTTAGGCCCACTACTGAACCTGTAAACTAGGCCTGGACATCACATATAGTCCAATAAAACTTGAAAATCTGGCCAAGATTTTTCACTTGGCTTTTATACTACATTGTTAATAGAATAAACCAAGACAATTAAAAATGAAAAAAAAATATGTAAAAATTTTATTGGTTCTTTATAGTTTGGTATATTTCCACATCATTTTATAGCATTAATCTGATTTAGAGGAAAGAATTAATTCGAATGGTGTGTCACAGAGCAAAAAATTTCAATATTTAGTAAGGAGGATCACACCATAGGCCCAATGTAATCCAATTCTTTTTCAGACCTCGTATACAGCGAATGTTTAATGTCCCGAATTTCAAAAGATAATAGGATTTTGTATTATTTATCATCACTCGTATAAAAGAAGTTGCTAGATTTTGTAACCTATGATGTAGATCAATTCAAACAAATCCGTGGCTGGCACCACAGAATTTTCAAATTTGGGCTCAATTTTGTGGGCTACAATAAGTCGATAACATCATGTGTTGACAATGAACGAAATCCTATTTAAATTTAAAAAAATTATGTGAATAAGTAAATATATATTAATTAATTAATTAATATAGTTATAGTTTGAATTAATTATGGCTCGTAATAAATTACGTGATTTATACAAATGTTGTGCACAATTATAGAAAAGTTGTACGCAAATTAAATTGTATAGCAAAATATACAAATACTGTGAATTGTATAGCAGATTATACAAATGTTATGCATAAATTTTGTATAGCAAAATATACAAATGCTATACAAAAACTGTAAATTATATAGTAAATTGTACAAATGTTATGCGAATTAACAAATGCTGCTATAACTATAGTTACGAAATTTAATTACCCAAACTATAGTTATGGATCATAATTAAGATATTTTTGTGTATCTATAGGCGAAAATTTCTCTTTGAATTTTGGTTAAAATCCAGCACAATCGTGTCAAGATTTAAATAGAGTAACTTGATTCTTCAACCCTTTATAATGCCTCAATTGATTTGTACCAAGCTTTGCTACACACACTTTCCAGAGGGGAATAATAAATTATTGTTGCTTCTAACTTCTTTTAATTGCGTAATCAGATCGAATTTTATTTCAACAGAACTTTCTTTCTTGATGTGTTAGTTAGCATTAACAAATATGTAAGTCACATAAACAAGGGAGAAACTTTCGCAATTCAAAAATATCTTAATTATACTTCATAATTATAATTTGAGTAATTTACATTTTGTAACTATAATCATAATAGTATTTGTATAATTCGTGTAACATTTGTATATGTTTGTATAATTTGCTATACAATTTGCAATGTTTGTATATTTCATTATACAAATTAATTTGCCCACTTTGTATAGTCACACATAATATTTGCGTAGATCGCGCGACTTATACAAAACTCAAATTGTATTCATGTACAACATTTTTATAAATCACGCAAATTATATAAAACTCAAACCGCACAGCTAGATGATAACCGTATGCCATAATTAATTTAAATTATAGCTATATTAGCTAATTAAGTGGTATATTTTTTAGTCTATTCATGGGCGTAGCTTGTTCTATCTTAACTCATTAGGTAATTGTTAGCTAATTAAGTGATATATTTTTTAGTCTATTCATGGGCGTAGCTTGTTCTATCTTAACTCATTAGGTAATTGATACTTAAATTCCTAAAGATTAGAGTTGTTCAATTTTGAGTATCATAACTAATTTCCTACTTCTTTATTCAAGAAACCTGCTGCCCTAATCTATGGAATTTGGTCTTTATAAAGCTCCTTACTTTTACTTTGAATATATATATAAAACCATTTTCTTATTTGATTGATTTGGCCCTTGGTTTATTAGGGAGTTGGGAACCTATAGTTGTAAAGTACTTTAATTTCTCAGGTGTAATAATAATTGATAAGGAGTACTAATTAATTTGGATTATTGTCCTTGTGGATACCTACTACGAAGGGACACAAAAGGCGACATAATTAATTGAATTTTTTTTACATATAATTATTTAAAAATATTTTAATTGTGTTGCATAGTTATACTTTAGATAATTACGTTTCATAACTAGTTATAGTAATATTTATTTATTCCAGTATACAGTTCGCGCAACATTTATATAATTTACAATTTTTATATAGCATTTTTTTATCATTCGCAGTTTTGATATAGCGTTTGTATATTTCGTTATACAATTCACGCACAATATTTGAATGATTTGCTATACAATTTATAATGTTTGTATATTTTGCTACACAATTCATAATTTTTGTATAGCGCTCGTATATGATTCTATATGATTCGTGCCCGCTGCTTGTATAATGCGCTATAAATTTCGCAAGTTTTGTATATTTCGCTATATAATTCGTGCAGCATTTTATAGCAAGTTTTGTATATTTCGCTATATAATTCGTGCAGTATTTTTATAATTCACTATCTAATTTGCAGTATTGTATATTTGATATATTGTGCAAACTCAAACTATAATTATACAAATATGTTAATCGCAAGCATAATTATTTCAAACTATAGTTATGTTAGATAATTAACTAGTATATGTTTGCTTATCCGCATAATTTTTTCTAAGTAGTTTATAGAATTATGAGTCACTTTGTGATCTTTTACCAAACTAGGTTTTGTTCTACAATGGTCATTAAAAACTTCTAACCAAAAAAAAAATTCACATGAGCAGTTTAACAATTCCCTTGGAAGTTAATTGGCTTGTAGTTCTTGGAGGTGATAACATTGACATTCCTTTGTTGTTTTTGTTTGAATAGGGATTAAGGGATTTGATCAACTTATTGTTTGACTTACAATACAACAAATTAAAGCATAATATTAGTAAACTTTCATAACCAAACCCTTCTACCAAAACATGAAAACAACTGTTGAATGTGAAAAATTTTAAAATAATGGGATTATTGGAAGTAACTTTAGTGCTAATGTGAACACCATAAGAAGAAAGGGAGTGGCACTTAATTATAAGATAAATTTCTTCAAAACAAATTAATTATTTTGCCATTGAGATGTGACTCTAAAGAGAAGGTTCTACACTTGAATTTTACTACACGAGTAAACCCCACTAAAAAAAGGGTACCCTAATTTGTCCACAATTTATTAGTCCACAAGTCAAATACTTAATGGACTTATCATTCTATATGGTCTTTTGAAAAATAAAAAATTCCTAGTTGGTGGAAATTGCGTTTAAAAAATTCAACTCACAGAAAAAGTCAATCTTTTTTGAAAGATGATATATAAAGGGGGCAAATACCATAATTACATATGGCTAAGGGGCTAGCAGCTTGCTACACATAGAAATTGTTGGAATGATTATAATTTAAAGTGTTGTGGTTGGTGAGGATTAAAAGGATTTAAACATGTTTTTCTTTTTATAATGATCAAAAACTATATATTATAAATTTTAGAAAAGTGAAAAGTGAAGACTGAGAGTCAAATAATTAGGTAAAAATATAGTTAGGCAACACCATTAATCACATTTATCTTACTTAATCCTTTTTTGAAAGCATATAATATTCCATTCCTAATTCCACGAGAAATTAACATAATGTTTGGCCAACTTACAGATAAATACTATTGAAATATTATATTTTTATTCACAAAATACTAAAAAATAAATAAGAAATCACCCTAAGTTTAAAATTCAATATGCAGATTACTGATTCATATGACATTAATTTTATCTTTTCAGAAAAATATAAATGAGTAACCTCAAAGTCTTCTACCCTTTAGTCATTTTGTTTATATATATATATATATATGATCGGTGTATGCTCAGTGTAAAGCAACTCTATA
>JAOTQJ010000049.1:17896869-17911085 GCA_025642045.1 Solanum sejunctum | reverse complement strand
TATAAAATCATACATATATAATATAATTTAATTTTTAAAAATATAAAAAAAAATTAAATATTTATCTTGAACTTTAAAAAATTCAACTATTTTAAACCTTAAATTTTTTTAAAAAATTTAATTAATTTGAGACAAAAAAAATATTAATCAAGTAAATGATTTCCTTTGTCCAATCATACAATATGTTCTTTGGAAGGGTATGGAACTTTCTCATAATAAGATTGGTCTTGGAGCGAAGTCGTTCATTATACTTCATCTGTTTTAATTGAATTATCCTATTTTAATTTAACACAAAATTTAAAGAATTGCAATAATAAAATAATATTATTAGTGAAATCTCATAAGCGAGATCTAAAAAGAACAGAGTACATGAGAAGTTGATTCTGAAAGATCCTTCGGTCAAAGACAACAAATGAAAGTACAAAGGATAAGAAAACAAAGTAACTAACAATGAAAATAGCGTAAATACAAAAGGAACAAGAACACAAAATAGGGTGATAAACGAAACACGATAAATAATAATGGATGATGAATATTAAAAGCAAGAACTACAATAATACAATTTGTGCAAAGACAAACACCAACGTGGTTTAAGAAAGTAAAAAATACTTTTAAATTTTGTGGTCTTAAGTTAAGTATACGTAAAATATATCAAAATGTTCTTTAATTTTGTAGCCTTAAACATGTCAGGTGAAAAATTAAAATTAAAGAGTCATTAAAAAAAGGAAGAAGGACATTTTTTCTAAACAGACTATAAAGAAAAGTAAAAACGGAGGAAATATCACAAATATATCCAACACTTCCCACCAAAATATCGACTAACTTCACCCACCAAGAATTAATTAGATTAGATAAAATCACCGAATATGTTTAAGAGGTTAATTGGGTGAAAGTTTGTTGGTTAAGTCTACAGAGTTCAGATTTTGTTAAACTGTATTATCTACAAATGGTCCTAGTTAGCTTTGATGTTGAGTGATTTAACATTTCTTTAATCAAGGAATATTCCTGATAATGTGATATCCAAAACTTTTCAAAAGAAAGCACCTTTGTATCTCAACATAACCTAAAACAGATAAAAGCAATCCATCCAAGGAACCTATTATGTCTTGTTTATCTGATCTGAACTTTCCTAAGATGGAATAAAGCAAGGTACCAATATATTATCCAGTCATATCTATCTAGGGTAGTATTAATGGAAAAAAGTTCCATACCTAACAAAAAGATAACTCTAATTTAGTTGTAGCTAGCAAGGTCAAGAAAAGTACATCCAACTAGCAGAAGATGCATGAACTTTTCTAATTACTTATAAAGTAGTAATCTATAGACATTTTAGGCTAGTATGACATGTAAACAAGCAAATAAAACTGAAGTTAAGAGTATGGCATCTGAGAGTTCTCCTTTCCAACTATCCTCTTCTATATAGTATGAAAGCATACACACACTACCTTAAGCTCTTTATAGAATATAACCTTTTTCTTCAACCTTCCACTTGCTAATTACATCAGCAGCTAAGGCATCAAGCGGAAAGTACCATCATCTCGTTTCAAATAGTCATTCTGCTAAGGTTCTGTCTGCAATTGTATTATTCAGATTTCCAGTGAACAAAACGACCACAATTCATTCCAGTTACACGAGGGTCCATGCTCTACTGCCTCTTTCACTATCCTTCTGAGTTCCACCAACTTAATCTGAGATGTGCACAAAAGTTTAGATCTTTTTAATGACATTAATCTATGAGCTTCTACTGAAAGCCTAGACAAGCCAGCATTAGTACCTCCGTTGACTAAAACTGTTGAGATAAAGCTGCATCATCAATGCATGAAGGTTTTTTCGCGTTGTAGTAAAAATATGCTATCATTTGAACCAAGTCATCAGCCATGCGAATTTCTGCACAGATTTATCCTTAGTTGACAAGTGAACAATCATAACATAACAATGAATTTAGTTAAAAAGATTACAATCAATTTATCAAACTAGTGAGGGAATATATATAAGAAGTACCTTTTTCCCTGTAAAGTATCCTGTTTCCTCGTAAGAACAACATCTGTGGACTTTCTTTAACTTTAAGCGCATAGGCTAGATCCCTCTCAATATTAATGTCTATCTTCACAGTCTACACCAAGTAATTAGGGGATAGGTAAGAAAAGAGGGTCAACTAATGGACAATGTAAGGAGAAGTGATTATGTTTCACAAACCCGAGGAGGCAAGCGGTCTTTGGCACTCCAATACACCTTGGCTGCTTTCTCTAGCTCCTTAAGAGCTTTCCAGTTGTCACTAGCTCTGTGCAATCAGAAATTGTCTTAAGAGAACATAAAAGACTTGCACATTGACTATAGAATATCATCTAGGATTTCAATTTGAAAATAAAACAAGATTCACTTGCCGATTGTATCTCTCAAAAACAAGAACAATGAGGGGACTGGGATGAAAAGCGAAGCTCTCCCACTCAAGACAATTGATTTCCTTCACCCAACCATCATCAATCTCCCCCTCCCAATTGATCTCAATTCCATCTTCTCCGACTACATTTTTTATTGGATGCTTGTCAAAATACTCTGATGCTCGAATTCCCCATCCAACATCTGCATCTAGAGGCCAATTTGGATCCTCCTCCTCAATGATCATTTTCTTTTCTTTCACATCCCCACTGCTTTCATCTTCATCATCACTACTTAGATCAGAATCAGTGTCATCATCAACCCTATCTTTGAGGATATTCTCAGTATCTTTCATTATTTCAGAGTTCTGTTCCCGTATAGAGGCAAATGTCTTTTCTAGTGAAGCGCGAACAAAATCCTCAACTGCAGCTGCTTCGCTCCTGCGACCACGCCTTGGCTTTCTAGGGATTGTTGTCGGGAAGATCTCGGCAGAATCTTTGACTTCATTATGATTAACTTTACTTTCCTGGGACCTTGTAGTTTTCCTAGGCCTTGAACCAGAGTTATGCTTAGGATCAGACCCATGTTCCTCCTCAGACTTTCTTGAAGTGGCAACGCAAGTCGGACGTCTCAAAGGAGGTGTCAACATGAAGCTGGGGAAAGAGAAAGAACTACATGGTTTCCCTGCTTTGAGTGAAGAGAGTGATGAAAGTGCACAAAAGTTAAGATTCAATGCAGAATGGATAGACATCTTCCCTCGCTTAAATATGTCTCTGTATACGAGGATAACTCTTTATACAAGAAGCCTGTCGATAATACCAACCAAAATTACGAGTAAAATTTCATCAAATTCCTTTACTCTACAAAACACAAAAATGAAAACATCACTTCAAACTAGCAAATAAGAGTAAACATCTTAACATCCACACCAAAGTCTTATGTATATATCTAAAGATAAACATTTCCATCCACCGACACGAAGTAGAATAGACGGGCTTAAAATCCTAAGTCTTCTTCTGGCTACAGTTAAAAAGGCTATATGTTTGCAGCATAGAGGTTATAAGTCTAATGAGCAAATAATCAAACATGTGGTGTGCATACGTCATCAGACCACCCACACACTACAATTGAACAGTTCATTAAACTTCATGACTACAGCAATGACAAACAGCAGAAGCAGCTAAAGCTGAATGAATCATAGAATCAAAAGTTTGCACTTTGTAGTAATATTTCGCAAGTACCTTGCTGCCTTCTCAAAATAAAAGCTTAGAAAAACAAAGGCCTACCTGAGAATGAAGAAGGCTTAATATGAAAATTCGATTGTCCAGTCGCTACTTGTTCTAATCCTATAACAAATACGTGGGGATGGGAAGGCAGAGCAAATGAATTAGTAGAGACAATATTTATTTAGCCACTTTTTGGACCGGAGAAAGAAAAAGAAAGGAAATTTAATTTCAAATCATTATTAATAGGAACAAAGTCTAGATGAAAAGTGGCAATCTAGTATTAAAATATGTGTTAGTTAGAGAATAAATTAGTTAGGTTAGTTAATAATTAGTTATATTTTTTAATTTAAGTTAACAATAATTTATATTAAAAAAGATGGAAAAAAATAGGATTTTTTAAAAGTGAAAAATTAGTAAACATATAAAAAAAACTGTAAAAAAAATATGAATTTAAGAATGCATCTAACACTTTTACAACAATGCTCCATATATTGGGAACTAAACAAATTTGAATAACTAAATATTATAAAAACTAAAGTTATGAGTTTTGTAATAAACATGTAATTATTTAAATATGGTTAATTCATATTTGTCAGGTTTTTAATTGAATTTTAAATATTATTTAAAGATAATTATAATTATCTATTTAATTTAATATTTAGATAGATTTTAATTTTTTTAAAAATTATTGAGGTAAGCGCAAAAAATAAAGACAAAAAATTTACCCACTACTCAAACTTAGGATCACGCTTAGTTTTCATGCAATCATTTTTATAGTTTCTTATAGTTTATTAGCTGCAATTTATTTATAAAATTTATGTTCTCATAAATTTTAAATCATATTAATGGTGATTTATTTAATTTATTTTTTAGATACATTTTAATTCTGTAAATAAATAGTTTTTTTAAAAAAAAAGTTTAGACATTCCAATCATGAGAAAAAGCGGCAAAATATCAGGACAATATTAAAAGGAATTTTGAACATAAATAAAATAATATTAAATAATTAAAAATTTCAAGTTTCCTAAAATTTAAGTACCGTATTGAATTTGTAATCTATGTGATGAGATTTAATTTAATTAAAATATAAATTATATATTTAGATTAATTTAGATTAAAAATATGAAAATCGATTTATATTTTCTTTTAGAAAAAAGACAAAAAGTTTTAAAAGAAAACCAAACAGTACTACCCTAGCCCACGTCCCTTGGCCCCATTACCCAACAAACTTACAAATACACACATGCATGATTTAAAATTGTATAAAATAAAAAAAAGAAAATAAGTTAATAAAAATAGATAATTCAAAGTTCCACAACCGTTTTAGTTTTGAAAGGAAATTTTATACAAGTTCTTTAATATAGTTTTAAAATATATTTTGTGGATATAAAATGATGTTTTTGAATTTATATGTTTACTTCTGCTTAATTATGTGGAGATAAAATGACTTTTTTATTTTTATTTAAATGTTAAAGTTAATTACTATAGTATTTTTTTTCTTTATTATGTTTTACATTTTCATGTTAGATTTTAAAATATTCTGTATTCTCAGTATTCTAGAAATAAATAGTTAGTATTTTAGTATTGTTCTAATTATTTTTTTAAAAGACAAATTAGAAATAGAGAAAAATATTCAAAAGCCAAAAAAGAAAAGAAAATAGGCACCAAAATATTTTCAGCAAAATAATCACCTTTCACCCACGTTCCAACCTCCCATTCCCTAAATTTTCTCCCACTTAACATTACATCCCCTTATCCCACATTGAACGAGAGTTTTAAGACATTGGGATAATATTGTTGTTATACCATTACACACCCCACACGATCACAAGGCACATCCACAACATATACATGCTACTGCAAGATGGAAAACAAAACACACAAAATTTAGAGAGAAAACATTGTTGGGAAACAAAAAAGAATGAAAAAGCACTATAGTTAATTTTTGTAAAATAAAAGTTGGATCGTACGAGAGAAACATAAAATGTAAATAATCGAATGATATTATTTTACCTGTTGTTTGATGAATTCTGATGAAGTTTAATCAGTGAAGTTAGTTAGAGGTCCGCCAGATTCTCTTTCTTTATGTATCCTTATATCATTAACATATAATTATTTATTTTGTTGTGTTATGATGATCACTTTGTTAGTTAAATCATTATAAATATACAATTTTGTTATATTTATATTGCTTAACCACCATCATCACTATATTCATGAATCACAAACATAACTCACATTAAAATGTATATTCTTTACATGTGTGTATTTTTTAAAAACAAAATTTATGTCTTCTACTAAAATCAAATGTTTTGAAACATTGAAAAGCTTTTGTAAGGTTCTATTAAGCAGATTAAGGACTTTCAGAAAATTTTAATGTACTTTTTTCATGATAATTGTTATAATTTGGTGTTGATTTGATTCAATTATTTGTGATGTGTCGATAATTGTATTACTTTGTTATTTATTGTCTTAAATTTCTTCTTGATTTCCGTTGATAAATTATGTTAACTAAATGAACTATATAAAGCATGAACAGTACCTTAACATACCATAGTTTTTTCATTGTATACTTCAGTCTTAAATTTCTAGGACAAAAGATAAAAAATTAATTTATTCATGCTTAAACCTTTTTTTTTAATTATTGTTATTATTATCATCATTATTATTATTATTATTATTATATTATTATTATTACTATACATATATTTTTTTACAGATTCTGAGACTCAACTAAAGAATCTCAAGTTTATATATATATAATAAACAAAGGCGATGGTAAACAATTATTTTTAAAATTTAAAAACAAGTTAGTTATATTATTATAGAATTTGATTTTAAAAATCATGACAAAATAGATTAAAAGAGTGTAGTGAACAATAACGCTAAGTCAAATGATTTTTTTTAAAGTCATTAGCAATATAATATACTATATTGTGACTATTTCAATAAAGAAAAATAAGAAATAAGTATGATAATTTATGGACACAAATTCACTTTCTTTAACTTATAAAAAATTAATATTCTATAATGTTATCTGCGTGTTAAGATCATGAATATAAATAATAATTTCTTAAGGCCAAGTTATACAGATTGCAACAGTTACCCCAAAAAAATAATACTGATTTCATCTGTAAGGTGATATAAAACATCTATATATCAAGACGCTATGAAATGATGTAATTGTGGTGGATTTTAAAACGCAACAATCATGCATACAATACCCATTTTTTATATTGAAGTAATATTGAAATGTGATGAATATCAAGCACAATAAATTTTTTTAAAAAAGTGATTATTTTGCTTTAAAATAACTTTAAAATAAAAAGACATGATAAATTTTTATCATTACTTGGGATCATATCACATTAAAAGGTATTAAAAATTCTACTAAAATACTTATCTAATAAGTTTGATTGTTGCAAATAAAGAGTTTTGTCTTAATTAAAATTAGTGAAATACATAAATTAATCTTCCGAATAATAAAAAAAGTTAAATAAAAGAAGAATCTTATGTCTTTATTATTTTTACGCATAATATTTTAACTGATTTAAATTTTGAATATTATTTGTTCATCTTCTTACTGTGATACTGAGTATGAAATTCGGTATATTATTTAAAGGAATAGATTTTAATAAAGCAATAGTAATTAAATATATAATGCAAAATGTTACTATGTAATAAGAATGATCCAATATAATAAAAATAAATATTTCTAATACATCATTTAATTCATATACATATATTTTTGCCTCTATATTTAGCCAAGTGACGGCACAGTAGAATAACATGTGACAACTTTAGTATAAAATAGTTAATTAGGCAATAATTAGTTATTATTTATTTTAGTATTTTTAAATGTTAAATTGTAAAGAAAAATTTTAAACAATCAAAAATTAGTTATATTATTTTCAAATTTGAATTTAAAAATATTAAATAACTATATAGTTTTGAAGGAGACCTGTTCTATTTTAAATGGAGATTAATTGGTTTAGATCTCTACAAAGATAAATACTTTTTCTTTAAACGTGAAAGTGAATTTAAATTATACAAAAAAATATATTTAACATCGTTAATTAAGAAGATAAGGTTAATATAACGGTTTTTATTACAATGGACTCTTCTAACTAAACTATCTCACTAACTTTATTTTTAAGTTTTATGTACTAAAAATCACCCCATCCAAAAATTAATTTATTAGAAATTATGGTAGTTCCTCTATTTTAGCGTCGCCATTCCTTTATTCTTTGATTCAAAACAATTTTAGAAAACTTTAATAAGTATTATATAATTATTTTCAACTATTAATAACAAATAAAATATTTTAATTTTCTTTGTATATTAATTTATAAAAATAACTACAGTTTTTTCATTATTGTTTAATATAACATAAAAATTAAATTGATAAGGACTTTTTAAAACATAAAAGAATTAGAAAAAAACTGTAATATTTGCTTAACAACCAGAGAAAAATAAGGTAAATAAATTAAGCACTAATTATTTTTCCTTTTGTTATGTTTCTGCTTATTGAAGGAAAAAAAAAAAGAAGAAAAACAAGAAATACTTTTGAATGCATCAATCGATTCATTTTGTTGTCCTCTCTATGTTATGGGTTTATCTTTCATATTGACAAATTATATGATGTTTAAATTGTAAGTTTTTGATTCAATAAATTATCATAGTCATTAATATATGATTAATTTTCTCATCAAATGTCTTACATTGGATTTTATTATAATATCAAAGTAAGTTGCATGAATTTTTTTATGAAAATATTATTTTTGTAATTAAATATCTTGAAATTTTATATTGTTCTATTTCGTATATTATTGATGAATTAGAAAAGAGGAGATATTAATAAAGAAGAAGATGCGAATACAACAAACGATGGCTAAAAAAATTGTGATGGAAAATTCATTAACTTACGAGATCAAAAATTAAGTTAAAAGTATTTAAAATTATATATTTATATATATACATAATAGAATTTTTTGACAAAAAGATATAGCTGATTGGCCACCTTATACGTGGCTATACCACTTCAAGAGTTAAATTCATAAGCACAAATACCAAGATAAAGATTCAGATTTTAATTCAATACTTACAGTTATAAAGATGGTTATACCTTTTCATCCCCCCCCCCCCCCATTTTTTTTGTGCATTATCACACTTAGTAAATATCATAACAAATCATATCCATGTGTAGTTTTTTTTAAACTTGTGAATGCATCATATTCAAAAGATTTATTCTTTCATAATGATTGCATATGAAACATAGGGGTCATCTGGAAATAATCGCGCTATGTTTTTAAACATAGGGGTCAGACTGTGTACATCCGATCCCTCCTTACTTCGCAATGGGCTGAAGCCTTTGAGGCATTGGGGTAATGTTCGTTGTAATCGTAATGATTGCATATGTTAAAATTATGATACTCACTAATTAACAAACAATAAAATTTTGTAACAAAGTTAGTCAAAGGACTTTCTTATTTAAATTTAGACTTATTCAAAATTTATAATTTAAAACAAATTATGATATTATTTAAGTTATTTGTACATTAAATAAAAAGAATTAACTAAGATATCTTAATAGAGAAATAAATTTATCTATAAAAGAAAAATAAAAATACTGTGAGATTATTTATTCATTGAATTTATTTGATCAATAAAACAAATAAAATGAAGAATATATAAATAAATAAATAATCGATAATGTAACAATGATATGAAAAGATTGAAAGAGAAAAAATATATAAAACATTTGATATAAAATTTGAGCATGTATTCATGACAAAATTAAAAATAAAATAGAAATCTTATGTAAGACACTTAATACTAAAATTTAAAAGTAAGTTGTAAAAATATATTAATTATTAATTGCATATTATATATTTGTAACAATACTCCAATTTTGGCTTTGGAGTATGATGGAATAAAGCAAAATGACTCTTTAAACTGTCTGCGTTTCTTTCATTTGTGAAGTAGCAGTTAGTCAATGCAATTTTCGATGCTCCTCATGGGTCATTTGGAAACAGCCGCTTTATGTTTTTAAACATAAGGGTTAGGCTGCGTACATCCGACCCCCCCTCACCACGCAATGAGCGGGAGCCTTTTGAGGCACTGGGGTATGTTGTTGTTGTTGTTGTTGTTGTACTTATTGTAACCAAAAAAAAATACCAGATATTTACCTACCAATTACTACCAGCATTGAAGACAGAAAAGACAAAGAAGAAGAAGATAAAGAAGTTACGGAGCATGACATAAGCAATGACGCAGGTATGATAAAGACATAAAGGAGAAGACTTATCTCTTAAAGAAAAAGACAGAGACTTATCTCTTAAAGTCTTGTAAAAAAGTCTTTGCTAGTTAGAAATTATAGGTTAGTATTTATTACTTCTACTTAAAGTCCTGTAAATGGTTAGAAAGTGTAGGAAAAGTCGTTTGTCTGTATATATTTATGTAACTTTATCTGCGTCTGTAAAAATTTATAACGTGTCCTAGTGAGTCAACAAAGAGATAAGAAGCCCAACGAGCACCCGCACTCTAATTATTACCCCTTAATCTTTGCCTATATATAGGGGCTTGTATATTCTTGTAAAGGATGGCAGGAGACAGAAATCGATATTTTCGACCTTGCTAAATAAAATTATCTTTCATAAAAACTCTCTCAAAATCTCTCTTTCAATACTTAAAAAACTTATCAGCAATTAAGAAAATAATGTAGCAAAATAAGGTACGCAGGTTTATGGCTAGCTAAATTTCCCAAGGCATAGTTTGTAAAAAAGTAGTAATAATTCTATCGTGATAATGATCCTGTGAACACCGGAAGTCCGGCATAACAATAGTTTAAAGGTAGTATGATAGCCAGCGATGAGAGCTAAAGTGGGTCTAGCCGTGCACGTTTACCGCACTTAGGCAGGTGGCCATTATGCGGTGTTGTCTGTGCGTAAGGGGCTTGAGATCCTTACCTCCTTGACTTGCTGCTGCTGATACTGCCATTATTCCGCTGCTATCCCCCACCCCCACCAATAGGTATATTATTTTGTTCTTTGGTTGGATCTAAATGATTAATCGGATTAGTTGGGTGTCATCATAAGCCTGGTATATTAACATAATCATTATTATTTGTAGATTCTTTTACTTTTTTGGGTTTAATGTCACCTAATATTTCTAACTTAAGATTTTTCAATTGTGTCTTTATTTCTTTTAATTGTTCTAAGAGAAATCTATTTAGTTCAATTATATTATTATTTATTATAATTTTTTTTCTCCTGTATTTTTTATCTAGATTTTAATTAGTTAAATAATTCTCACTAGATATCGACATATTTGTGTCATTTTCAGGTACATAATTGATATTATCTATAATATTATACAACCTTCTTATATGTTCTTCTACTAATTTACTTTCACCTTTTTCTTTCATAACTAACTTTTCTAGATTTAATTTCAATAGACTAGGTCAATATAGAATTTAATATCTTTTTATTCTACAGTTTGCGTCTTAAAATATTCTTGAAATATTTCTCTTATCATATGTTCTTTATTTTTGTCTTACAAGTTGATACAATTTAATATACTTTGTCAATATTTAAAAGAATTATCTGCTATACCCATATGTCTAGACCCTTAGCCGTGCGACCCACTCCCCTCCCCTCGCCCACTCCCCAAAAAAAAACGACAAATCCCAGTCTTGCCTATAAATAGGAGTGGTTTTTCACTCCAAAAGATCAGAAAACCAGAACAGAGAGTTCATCTTGAAATTCATCAGAGAAATCACTTTGACAAAAAAGAAACAGGCAACAACACACTTGTAGCAATTCTAAGAATAGTTTCATCTCTTTTCCTCGGCTTTCAGTAAAGTTCAAGTTCGGAAAAGAGTTTCGTACTTGACGTCGACACCCAGTTTGCTGCTCTACACTAGGTCGGTAATTACTCCTATTTTACATTTTTCTCTATTTTTGTGAGTGAAATATCACTTTGGTTTTGTTTATCTTGATTCTATCAACATGCGTTCGCTCGACTACTGGGTTTCTCTGAAATTTCTACATAAAATTCTTGATATGAAGGACCGGCTGTTCACCTATCTGATGTGTGCTTGTTTAATTCCCTTTATTGTGAACTGATGGCTGTCTTGCTCCTAAATATATTAATAATATTGCTTCATATCTGAAATCAAGTTATAGCCGTTGGAATGTTTCCGTCCTTTTTTTAGTTTTCTATTTCACATGGATATCTAAATGTGCCTCATTGTATTTTGGCTAGAAATAAACTCGTAATAGATTAAAGGAGGTTAGTAATGTCACAAAGTTAAAACTGTTAACTTAGTCAGCCGAACATGCGATTTAACCCTTAACAATCATCCCAATTTTCTATTTGAGTTCTTTCAATTTCCTGTCCAAATTGTAGCTATGGCTCCTTGTTTGATATATACCAATTTGTTCCGAAAAAAAATTGATATTTTATCTCTGAAGTTTGTCATTGTAGGTTCTTAAGATCCTTATTTTTACTTTTACTGTAAAGATAGTAGCTATGGATGTAAATATGTTCCCCTGTTTAATTCAAGTTTTGTTGTATGAAAATTACAGTGTTTGGATTACTTTGAAGGAAGTTATTTAGCTGAACTAGTTTGATCTATCCGGCCGTTATACTCTTAGATATAGGTGGTTAGTTAAATACTTCCGTAAATATCGTCTTAACACTCTACGATCTCGATTTTACTTTTTCTAAGTTCTGAAGGGTGTTATTTTAAGTATAATCTGCAACATATTATGAATTCTAAATGGAGGAACTTTTTACTGGTAAGATAAGATTCCTGTAGCTTACAAAGAATTGATCTTAGTTTAATGACTATGCTTGTTTCGCGTTCTGCTTTCTTTTCTTACTGTTGTGCATGCTTAACAAATTTCTATTTAATTACAATCTGATTTCTTGAAAGAAGTCATTGTAGACTCACAAGTTAACATGTGAAAGGAGAAGGAGAAGACTGACTAAATTTCCGCCCCTGCTTGTGTTTTTTCATCTTTAAGTTAAGAAATGATAAGTATATGCATGTGTATGTGTTGAAATAGCTAAGATCGATAGTAGTTCTTTGTCTACTTGGTATTTTTTTTTCTGGTTGGTATAAGCTCTGTTATTGTCTTCCTCTTAAGTCCTAAAAGATGAGTATGCCCGAGTTTGTCGAGATATCTGCTCATCTAATAGAACAAGAGCAAATTCATGAATGTGATTGCCGCGTCCTCTATTTTGGATTAAAGTACACCACTCGCGGAAAAAAAAAATCTACACAGTTCAATTGGTTTACAGTTGCTATTTCTTCTTACAAACATTAAACGAAGTAAAAGGATTAAGGTGTATTTTGCCCTCCATCTCTCACAAGATAACCCAAATATCTATAAAGTAGAAAAGAGATGGGACTTCTTTGATACTAATATGTGTCAACTGCCATAATACTTGTGTGTTACATTGAATGGGATGTAGAAACAAAGGATTCTTTAAGTAATAAGTATGCAACTATACTCACTGTTCTCCTAGACATGGTAGCCCGTGCGTGTTTACGACGATATGCTTTATATATGCTTACTTGTTATATTTGCTGTTGCACTGCCCGTGATTACATAGTTACGTATTTGTAAACCAAAAAAAAAAAATAGATAGTGCTGGTAGTTCATCTCCGTGCGATGGGAGGCCGACTGCAGTTTGAAAGGGAGAGTGGATTGGATTGGAGAGCTATATAATAGTAGGAATTAGCGCCTTATTGAGACATACCTTATTGAAATGCTGGATAGCATGCAAACTTCTAAATTAAACAACTAAGCAAGATGAGTTACCAGGAAACAACAACTAAAACTTACAGATTGGGGTGTACAGAATTAAACCATAAACCGCATCAAACCGACAAATCGAGTCAACCCGCAAAAAAAATCTGCATAGTGAGTTGGTTCGCTTTGGTTTGGTATTGACAAAAAAAACCGACTATATTTGTGTTAGTTTGATTTTGATTTTAAAAAACCAAACCGAAGTCAAACCAACCCGACATTATATATATATATATATATATATATATATATAATATTGAAACTTGTGGTCCTAATTTTCCCTATCCCCAAGACCCCAAGTTCACCAGATCATTTAAGACCACCACGCTCCATCTTCTTCATTTCCTTTTCTCCAGCCAAGCGTGCTCTTCTCTCTAGCCAAGCCCACAATAGATTGTCCCCCACACGTGTCCCTTTTTGTCAAAATTGATCCGTTGCCCTAAAACCTACATCTATAAAACCTCTTCTTCTTCGTTGTTGTTGTAGCGAAGAACAGAAAAACTCTAGCAAGTAGCGACAGTCAATTCATCATCGAGAATCTCCTGAAAAATCCAAGCAAGTTTCAATTGTTAAAACCGTTCGATAATCCTAAAGTCCCTTAATCGATTTTCACAAACGTTCTTGTCTTCTTGACCTCCAGAGTTCGATTGTAGTTCATTTTCCCTCAAGACACATTTTTTAGAAGCTCTCGGATTTGAAAGGTTTCGAAGTCTTGGTCTTGTTCGCTTTAGACAAATCGTGACTTGTGGTGGTGCATTATCTCCAACTAAGCTCGTCGTCATCCTTAGTTCGC
>JAOTQJ010000049.1:17868134-17880611 GCA_025642045.1 Solanum sejunctum | reverse complement strand
ATTAATTATCTAACCAACTAGGTAGTTATAACTAACTACAATTAACTACACAACTAACTACACTTTAAGTCCCAATAAATAATGAATCATCATTTCAGTTAAATGACTCCGAAGGGATGTCAACATCAAAGTCTCTTTGACACCCGAGGTGGATTGTATTTGGACGAATGCTTTTTCACCTCATATAACAGTCAGTGGAAGGGCATTCACGAAGAAGTCTCTTTAAAAGCTTATTTAAAGACGACAAAAAGAATTCAAGATGAAATATATCATAGATGGAACATAATAAAGGGACAATGGCAGTATGGATGCATTCCCGGAACCATCATAATTATCCTGATTTGGAACCGTGGATGATGTTAATCTTGCTGGTGATTATCTGAAAATTGTTGAAATTGCTGTTGAGGCTGGTTTAGGTGTTGTAAAAAATGGTGAGAGTAGAAGGCTTCAAAAGAAGAGCATTTCTACTTACTTTCAGGAGAAATCCTAGATACCTTAGACACGAGATCCTAAGAGCATTATTAATGTTAACTTTGTTGGTGCTGGTCCAGATTTTATTGAAATTATTGAGTTGGTTTAAACAACTGTGAGAGAACTGAAAATGTTAATTCTGCTGGTGATGGTTCAAAAGTTGTTGAAACTGTGTTGAGGCTTATTTAATTATTGTAAACAATGGTGAGAGCATCGATGCAAAAAATGGCAAGGCAGGGCGTTATGCTGATCACAACTCTCTGCATCTCGTGCACCAACGTCATGTTAACTTACATATGCGTTCAATCATTTTGGTGTTCTATTCTTTTGAGGGAACTCCATGGAGCAAAGATAGCGAAAGCTCTTGATTCTATTTCTGGGATGTGTCAAATTAGATCTTGAAACTTTGTTATTGAAGTGCTTCAAATGTTATTTGAAGTGAAGCAAGTTGCTTCAGCAGTTATTGAAGTGGACGGATTGTAATGTTTTATTTAACATTGATAATTTGACATGGCAAACAGGACTTTGCAAATAGCTATTAGCAATGGTTGTTTAAACCAGCGATTTGGTTTAAGACAAAAATTTAATCTCTTCTTATGTCTTCTTACCAGTCTTATACTTTATGTAGTCTTTTGTTCCTCTCTGTGTTGTTCTGTGGTTATATTGTGCCTTTATTAGTTGCTTCATATTTTCACTGTTGTTTTTTCTTTTTCATACCTATTTTGATATGTAGTATTGAGCTGAAGATCTTCTGGAAACAACTTTTCTAGCTTTATGAGTTAGGAATAAGTCATACACACACTTCATTCTAACATTGATTAAAGTATAAATTGTATTTTGATGTTTTTAAAATTGCTTATTTGAATATGGATCATGGAATGAAAATTGGTGTTCTCCCTTTTATATGGTAAAAAACTTAATTGTAGCACAGATGGATTTCTATTTATAGAATTATGCCTCGATTATTAAATCATACAAAATTTCTCGTTTATAACCGCGGGTCTATTTACTAGTTCAATATATAATACCTTATTTTTAGTTTTTTTTTAATAAATAAGGTGAAAAATTGAAAAATACTCATTTTGAAATGGAGAGGGTAGGTGGTTGAACTTTGAGTTAAAAAGCAAAACACGTCTCCTTTGTGTGGGCGCCACTGGATGTATTCAGAAAATCAAATTCCAAAACTCAGTTAATCCAGATCGGGGCATTGGAGGAACTGGTCCCTCAACATTTTTCTCATTGTAAAATTTCATCTGGAGTTGCGCTTTTTTCCCTTTTCCACTTTGTCAGTACTAAAATAGTAATTTCGTGAAACATGATTTGTTTGATGCATGTATGTGGAACGGGAGATGACTGTAATAGATTGATGGTCAACTAAATATACTTTTCTGATTATGATGCTGTATCTTATGAGCATAATAAAGAATTGGTATGACCCTATTTACAATTAAATCAATTGATCACATTAACATAAGCAGGAAAAAGAAATTTTGAGATCCAATATATTCATGCAAAGATTCTCCGGAAACAGTCTCTCCACATGAGGAACAGAATTATGTTATTCCACCAGCATCTAACTTAACTGGTTGATAGTAGCCTAGGGTTCATCCTTTTGTAGATATCTGATCTTTTGTTGACTTGTATTGGATGTAGCCAAGAGTAAGCAAATCACCGTTTTACATCTTTCCCTTTCATTTCTGCTCGAATCACCAAAGAACTAAACATTGAAGTAGCTAGACATCTTTCAAGTTAAGAATCAGTAAAATTCAGGACTATATTCCATTTCATTCACTGGAAAAAGTGTTGTTCATCGACAATTAGTAAGGTTGTATTCATTACTGGCACCATTTGGACTTTTATTGAAACAATTACATCCAGTGGGAACGCCTGGAAATATTAGTTGGTCAATGTTATTTATCCTTTAGTGGAAAGACTTCAATTTAATGTCTTTCTCATAATTGGATATTTTCCTCCAGTAGAAATTTCAAAGATTTGAACTTTGGTTGTATTTACAGGTTATCATTGTTAGTCTCCTATCAGACTTACGTAGGAACTTTCTTAATTCTCCTCTTTGGTTTTTACATTGTAGTAAGAATGACGATACTATTGGTTCTCTTGCTTTCATACTTTCATTTAGTTAGTTGCAATAATACTCATTCCGACACCTTGTTGCCTGGCCAGTCCTTTTCCTTTTCTGCAGCAGATACTTTGGTATCCAAACAAGGGAACTTTGAACTAGGTTTCTTCTGCCCAGGTAATTGTGAAAAGCTTTTTATGGGTATATGGTATACAAACATAAAGCCCAAAACCGTGGTTTGGATAGCAAATAGGGACAACCCCATTCGTCCTCCGTTCAATAATTCTCATCTACAGCTGTCTGATGGAAATCTACAACTCTTGGATGCACGTACACAAAAAGTTTGGAGTTCTAATTTATCCACTGATGCATATGCCAATAAGGCAGTACTTCTTGACTCTGGAAATCTCGTTTTGATAAATGGCATTGAAATACAGTGGCGGAGCTTTGATTATCCTACAGATACGTGGCTGCCTGATGCGAGGATTGGATTTGATAAGACCAAGAACACACTCCAGAAACTTACTTCTTGGAGGAATCCGAATGATCCGGCTTCAGGAAGCTACTCTCTGCAATTAGGCCCGAATCAAAATGGTGAGTTAGTTGTTCAACATAATTTCCAGGAAAAATGGAGGTCTGGGCCTTGGAATGAAGGAGGGTTTGCTATTCTAGCACAACAAAATTGTTATAAGGATTTATTCAACTTTAGTTATAATCGAACTGAATATAGTAAATATATTACTTACAATGTCTTTAGTGAATCTGACATATCTCGAATTGTCCTAGAATTTAATGGGTCGATGAAGCAATGGTTCTGGTCTAAAGACCATCAGAGATGGCAGTTACTGTGGTCTAGATCTACTGATAATTCTGACCGAATAAATTTCTGTGGTGCTTTCGGAATATGTAACATGAATGGCAGTCCACCCTGTGAATGTTTACAAGGTTATGAACCAAACTTTAAATTAGATTGGAATATTAGAAACTATGCTGGTGGATGTGTGAGAAAAGTTCCGCTGCAGTGTGGCAGCAATAAGAAGCGTTTTGTCCGAATGAAAAATGTAAAACTTCCTGTGTCATCTGAATCAAAGCAAGTAGGAAATGATCAGATCTGTGAATATATATGTTCATCCAATTGCTCATGCAATGCTTATGCTTACAGCAACAGTGAAGAGTGCTTATTATGGGTTGGCTATCTGATCGATCTGTCAAGATTACCTAATAATTCAAATCAAGTAGAGTTCAACATTAAGCTTTTTGAGTGCTCGAACAAAGGTTAGGTGCTTCTAAGCTGCATCTTATTTCTGATGTGCTCCTTTACAACCAAAAATCTGTTACTTTCCTCCTTTCTTGATCTTCCTTATTGTTTAGGAAAGAAGAAAACACTAGTGGTAGTGCTAGCAGTATCCACCACTTGTGGAGTTTTTGTCTTTGGTACATGCTGTTACTTCCTATGGAGAATAAAGCTCAAGGAAAGAGGTACAATCTTGTTTCATTAATTTTCTGCTGGATACCGTGTCAGATTCTAATTCTTGCTAGTAGTAGTTGAGTGACTTAAGTTTCACTTCTTCTGGGCATGAGTGAATGAGGTCAATCAAAACTTAACCGTTGATTTTATTAGTCATGGAAAGGAAACTATATTCTCGAATCATGCCTAGATAAAAGTTAAAATTGCCCATGTTCAGCTCTTTCGATTCTAAACTTCCTGTTTATATTGATTTATATCAGGGATTTGGGGTAAGAAGAAGTTTAGGCAAATGTTTCTTTATGAGTCAGCAACTAACTTGTCAAAACCTGGAACTTCCAGTAACAAGGAACAAGAAAAGAAATGTGTCATCGAACTGAAGTTCTTTGAATTAAGTGAGTTGAAAGCTGCGACAGGCAATTTTTCCCCTGACAATAAGCTTGGAGAGGGAGGTTTTGGGCCTGTTTTTAAGGTATTGTTACTTCATAAGGAAATATATTGACAACTTGAATAACTGCAACACTAAAATCTAGTCACGCCCAAAGAACATGGAAAAAGTCCCTCTTGAGGAGAATAGGCAGTGCATTGGTTTTGATTAAAGCTTTTCCATACTTGTGTTTTAATGGTATTATTAATTGTATTGCAATTTCTAGGGCCATATGCCAGATGGGCAGAAAATAGCTGTGAAAAGGCTATCAACTCAATCACAGCAAGGTATTAGTGAATTCAAAACTGAGGCCCTTCTGATTGCTAAACTTCAACACAGAAATCTTATTAGGTTTCTCGGCTGTTGTGAGGAAGATGAGGAGAAAATGTTGATCTACGAATATATGCCAAACAAAAGTCTAGACTATTTCATATTCGGTATGATAACTTATTACCATCTGTTTTTGTGTTAAACTCTTTCCTCCTGTCAAGTGTATGCTTACTGGATAAATTTGATATGGACAATTTAGACGAAAGCAGGAAGTCGTTGCTTGATTGGAAAAAGCGGTATGAAATCATTATTGGAATAGCTAGAGGGATACTCTATCTTCATCAGGATTCAAGACTAAGAATAATACACCGTGATCTGAAAGCCAGCAACATTCTTTTAGATGAAGATATGAAGCCCAAGATATCAGATTTTGGTACCGCTAGAATATTTAGTGGAAATCAAAATGAAGCTAAGACTCATCGAGTTGTTGGAACATAGTAAGCTAGGAACTACTGAAACAGACTTTTCCTTCGCATCCTTACCATTTACCAATGCTTTGCGTACTCATTATTGCCTTTTCCCTTTGCAGTGCATATATGTCACCTGAATATGCTCGAGCTGGTCTGTTCTCAGTAAAATCTGATGTATTTAGCTTTGGTGTTATATTATTGGAGGTCATTAGTGGAAAAAAGAACATGGTCTCTTATATTAGTGATTCCCCTTCAAATTTGATACGTCAGGTAACTTTTAAGATACAAACATTCAATCTATCTTTGATTTAGTATTCAAGTTTGTTTGTTAAATGAACTGCTGCTTCAGGCCTGGGAGTTGTGGAATGATGGTAAGGCGTTTGAGCTGGTGGATTCATCAATAGTTGATTCTTGTCCCAGTGAGGAAGCACTACGCTGCATTCTGGTAGGACTGTTGTGTTTGCAACTAAATGCAGCAGACAGACCAACCATGTCAACAATTCTGTCGATGCTAAGTATTGAGGCAAAGGTTCCCTCCCCGAAGCAGCCCTTCCTTACCCCTAACTCAGACTTGATTACTACAGAAACAGCATCATCTTCGATCAACGAAGTGACAATTACAGCACCTTATGTTCGTTAGTTGTCTGATGTGTTTATGTATTTCTGTTATCTATTGATCAACTGTATCTAGTTGTCATTACTTCCCAAATTATGAGGTAATCTTCCATGACTCAATGAATTAAATGCTAATATATTTCAATAGACTAGTTGATAAACAGATACTCATCACAGAAAGATTGAGACAACAGTGCATTTACTCGCGATCATAATATTATTGTCGTATTTGATACATGTCTATCTCATGATCTGATTATGAAACAAAACATCTTACAAAAGACCAGTTACATGTCTGTGGCTAGCAGGATTAGCCTTTGTTGCTTTTAAAGCATTGATGAGTGCAGAGTAGACTGTTAAAGAAAACATGAATTGTGGCAAATATCAAACACTGCTGAATCTGAACAAGTTTCCATTAACTGCCCTAACACTACTGTATTTAGCATAAGCTCTAGCGACCATGAACTGTTGAAATGGACATGTCGTTAACAGATGTTCCTATACTTGCCGATGAAGAGTCTTTAACTGAACTATGATTCTCAGACCTGAATACAAGGCCAGGTTGTTTAGGAAACGGAAGATTTGTTTCGTTGCACAGCATGAAGACCACTTCTGACATACTCGGTCTGTCGTTTGTAAATGATTGTACACACAAAAGCCCAATGTGGATGCATCTCAAAACTTCACTAGCTTCATATGAGCCATCTAATATTGGATCAACAACATCTAAAGCCTTTTCATCCCTCCAAGAATCCCAAACCTGAAACAGAAACACCACAATGCACCAAAATCAACATTTCCATCGATTCCTTCTCTATAAAGATAAACTATAATACCCAAAAATAGAAATTCTGAATTACATAATCTTTGGTCTATTCAGCACTTTAAGAACCAAAAAGGGAATTCTTTTGAAAGTATTATTTGCAGTACTTCTATCCGTGTATGTCTAAGACAACTGAACGGTAATAAAGGTGAATTCTTGATTTTAACAGCGTATATGTGTTTGTACTTACATATCCAACTAAATGTTGAGATTGCTCCTTATCATTATGACTGTTGTTCTTTCTGCCAGTGATAATCTCCAAACACAAGACCCCGAAACTGAAAACATCAGACTTTGCTGAAAAGTGCCCTACCATTGCATATTCAGGTGACATATAACCACTGCAATAGATAAGTAATATCAAGATTTATCATTTTAAAGATCATATGCACATAACTAACATAACTCATATATGTTTATACATAACTTGACATACTTACTATGTTCCAACAACTCGATTTGTCTTTGCTTCAATTTGGTCGCCTCCAAATATTCTGGCCATTCCAAAGTCTGATATTTTTGGTTGCATGGAGGCGTCGAGTAAAACATTGCTTGCTTTTAGATCCCTATGAATAATTCTTAATCTAGAGTCTTGATGAAGGTATAACATTCCTCGTGCAATCCCATGTATGATTTCAAACCGTTTTCCCCAATCCAGCGAAGACCGCTTTGTTTTATCTGGATCACATTTTGAAGGTTTGTGCATAAGAAATCTTTTAGGGACACACACAAACACACACGATAACGCAGTAACCATTAATCATCAGTGAGCATGTAAAGACTGGAGGTCATGAAAGAAATTCCAGTCTTGGTGATGTTTCTTACCAAAAATAAAACTGTCCAAGGAGTTGTTTGGCATATATTCATAAACCAACATCTTCTCTCCCCGTTGAACACAACACCCTAAAAGCCTCACCAAATTTCTGTGTTGAAGTCTTGCAATTAGCGTGACTTCATTCTTGAACTCCTCTGTCCCTTGCCCTGAAGTTACCGAAAGTCTTTTGACAGCTATCACTTGTCCATCTGTCAGTTGACCCTGATATTGAATCCAGATTGTTATTTGGTAAACTTAGCCTCTTTTTTTTATTTTACAGCATGGTATAACAATTATTATTAAACCTATTAGCAGACTCCTATAAATATAATGTTGATTACAAGGAAGTCAATTGTGTTTGGGAGTTGTTACCTTGTAAACGCTTCCAAATCCTCCTTCACCAAGTTTGTTAGCATCAGAGAACTTGTCAGTGGCATTAGTTATTGTGCTTAGATCAAAGATTGAGATTTCTGCATGTTTACTTTCATCCATGCCCTCATAGGATGCTAAACTTTTATTTCTCTTCTTGCCTGTACATCAGCAAACACCAATTAGGATCATGCTGTGCGATATAGAAACGTAGTAGGGTGATCTAAGTTGTTATAGGTGCTTCACCATTATTGCTTCTGTCCAGATGCTGAAAATATTCGACTAGATTATGATAAAGATAATATCCTTACCATTTCTCCTTATAGTTATCACCAAACAACATGCCAATGAGAGTGCAAGAATTATTGCTGTAGCAGACCCGACTAGAATCCCTGTCGTTCTTTTCCTATTATGGCTTTTTGAATTCTTTGAGAATTGCTCTGAACAAACAAACAATGAGAACTTCCAGGGTTAGATACTGTGTACTACTACTCACCAAAAATGATCAACTTGCACATTTCTTCTCCACATACTATTGAATTACCTAAATCCTCACACAATATATTAAGTGAATTCCTTACCTAAATCAGATGCAGAGACTCTGATATAGAAATCTTGGGCCCCATTTGAAAATTGCTTCATGTCTTTCAACTCACCATACCAAGTGATGCATCCACTTCCTCCTGCACTAATATTAGCGCTTGCGTAGGCTGTGCAGGAGCAGTTCTTCAGACACAACTCTTTACATTCCTTCAATCCCATGCTCTTGTTCATCTGTGCTGCACCTGTGTCAGGGATCTTCACATGACTTAATGTGACAAATCCCTCACCACTGTTGCACACCTTTTCATTTTTCCTCCTCAAACATCCATGAGAGCCATCTCTCAAGAACCACTGTCGGCTTAGCTTTGGCTCGTACCCTGGAAGACAACTGCATTCAAATTCAGTCAAATTGAACAGATCACAACTGCTAAATGCTCCACAATGTTCATAGTTGTCACAAGGGTCCTTAGGGGCAGACCAGAATTGCACCCATTTCTGCTCACTGTCTTGCCAGGTTAACCGGTTCACCATCCCGGATTCATTCAGGACCATTCTTGAGATTATTGAAGGGTCATGTATGCCATATGGCAAGGAAACCTCAGTATCATTGTCCACATAACTGAGACTGAAGATGAATCGCGGGCTCATTTCTGGTACACCACTCCAACCATGACCAGTCCAGGATCCTGTACGCCATATCCTGCTAGTGTTCTTGTACAAAAAAACTTGAGGTGTCCCATTGAGCTCCATTGTGTAACGATACTCTCCCGTGCCTGGATCATTTAACGATTTCCAGGATGTTAGAAACCGGTTCAAACCCGTTCTCTTGTCTATCCCATATTTCATTGAAGGAAGCAGAGTATTGGTAGGATAATCAAAGCTCTGCCACTCAATAACATCCATTTTGGAGTCTTGAAACAACACGAAATTCCCCGAATCCTCCAGCTTAGCTGTATACGATTGTTCTCGTTTCCTGGCTGAAGAAACATTTGTTCTCCAGGCAGCAACTTGTGTTTCTGTGTCGATATGTATAACAAGATTTCCAGTTGAGTCGATGATGAGAATTCCCGATGTTCCATTTATGGGATTGTCTCTGTTGGCAACCCAAACAACAGTTTGTTCAGGAACATTATTGTACCAAATTCCAACATAACGTTTTCCAGGGGAATACCCAAAGAAACCCAAAGCAAAAGATTTCTCGGGAGAGATTAACAAATCACCATCTTTGAGAGATTGGTTAAAGGAAATTGTATCTGTGGAACTACAAAATGGGATAAGAAATGAAACAAATACTATCAACAACTCTTTCTTCTGACACATAACTGATGCTTTCTAACAGGTAATCAATCTTCTCTGTTAGGTTCTTCAAACTTCAAATTCTGGACACAAAATGAAAGACATTTATTTTTGCCAACTGAGAGTTAGGTGGACAGGGACCCCATATACTTAAATCAAGATTAATACTAATCTAGACTTCACTTTCGTACTAACTTGTTGGACTTTGAAGTGTCAAATGAGTGGATTGGGCTGAACTTGTGATGGATCAAATAAATTATACACCAACAGAATAAGAATCCGATAATTCGGCGATCAAAACTCATTAATTTCCCTTGATTATTATTCAAACTTTATGCAGCAGTTCAATATGTCTCACGAATCTCCTACGTTAGCAATTAATTATAGGCAAAGAAAGTCCAACAAGTTAGTAAGAAAGTGAACTTGAGAGAGTGAAGACATGAATTAACTGAGTGGTTATGTGTCGTGAACCTTGTGAAATTGAAAGTTCAAATCTTTTGACTAATTCAATTCTTGCATTACTGTTGCTTGAACCACATCATTGTTAGGTAGAATATCAATTTGTTTCTTACCGTTTTCATGTTTCAATTTATGTGAATTTTTAAAAAATTAATTATATTTTTTCCATATGCCATTTAATATTTTAAATTTTTAATTATTATAATTTATAATACTTTTTTAAATATATAAATTTTATTTTATTTTTTTTAAGATCCTATGTCGGCGTTCATTGTCAAAAGTAAAAAAGTTGATTCTTGAAATTTCCTGATATGCCAGGTGCTACTGAGAATAATATTAGGTAAAAAAAATGGAAGAAAATGTATTTTATTGTAAAATATTTTCCAAAATACAACCAGCATATTTATTGTGAAAGATTTTATGAAACAAAAATGAAGAATATATATAATTAATCAATTAATTATTATAAATATAGTCATCGTTTATTTACATAAAAAATAGTCAAAATTTTTAGAAAATATACAACTAATTACTTGCATTTTTTTGATTTTTCACCTGATGTTCAATACTCACATAGCAGTCCCACTTACCCCTTATTGGATGACTGTTATGCTTTGTATTATATTGTATTGTTAGTTAAAATACATTATTTTTTTCTTATTTTTTACTTTATTTATATGATATTATACTATCACATGCCCTACAATTTTTATGTGATCTTTGTTTTCTCAATCATTATTTTCTGAAGCTAGTAAAATTTTCATTGAAGTATAAGATGAAGACATGAATTGAATTCGTGAAGCTTATAGAACTGAAAGTCCAAATCTTTTGACTAATTTAAGTGTTGTTTGGGTCACATCACTATCAGTAATATGAAATTTATCAAATTTGAAAAATCAAATGAGCTTTTCTGTAATTATATTTTTTTAATAAATATTTAATAATTTAAATTATTAATTATTGTGACTTATAGTATGTAATTTTTTAACATATAAATCTTACTTTTAAAAGCTCAGTGATTCTATATCTAAACTAGATAACTGCGGTAAAATATATCACTTTATGTCTAAATAATTAAGAAAATAATTGTAGCATATCAAACAATATTAATATTAACTATTAAGTATAAATTAAACGTGTAAAGTCACTCGAATTTAAGCTAATACAAGTTATATATATATATATAATTCAAAGTTGATTAATATACTCATAAAAAATCAAAAAAGAAAAACAAACTAAAAACTTGAAATTGTACTCCTTTTTACAAATAATAATTGTTCAAACATCAGTCTTTGTATACTTGAAACATCACAATTACTAATAAGATTTGACTTTTTAAGGATTTTTTAAGTTTTATAAATGTTTGAATAATACAGAAAAATTGTACTAAAATAATTAAATAATCAAATAATGATAACAGAAAATCTTTATATTCAACTAATGCAGGCACATAAAAAAGTGGGAGGAATCACAAAAGAATCATGGAAGAAAAAATGACAAATTGAAAATTGGAAAAATTACTAAACCCACAACTTTATCAACAAAAGGAGGCACATAGCGAAGTGGGAGGGATCACAAAAGAATCATGCAGAAAATGACAAATTTATCACACTCACTAAGTATAGCAACATGTGATTTTAAAATTTAATTTAACTTAGAGAAAACTAAATAAAAAAAACTTAAGAATTAAAAACAACGAAGACAGATAAGGTGAAGAGAAAACTTACAATAAAGTACACAAAAAATAGGCGAAAAAATTCATGAAAGTCTTATCTTGCTTTTTATCAACATTATCCTTTTGCAATTCTTCATTGTGCTCTTCTTTTACTTTCAAATTAAATCTAAGATATGTGTTTTTTGTTGCAATTCTATACTCATACGGACGGTAACTCCATGAACATTATCCAATATTCTTCTCCGTTGTAATTGCTAACCTAATTCTGAAAAAGGAACTACTATGAAATGTGATCATCTGGATCCGAAGAGGAAATGTTATTTTCTGATGGCAGAAGGAGAGAAGGAGAAGGATAATTATGGATAACTAATCTGAAAGTCATACCTTTTGAGTAAAGGTGTGACTCTTAGTTTTCTATTTTTCTTCTTTTTTATTAATTAAGCTTTAGTTTTTTTCTTAAAAATTGTGAGAGCATTACGTTAACGATCAGAAAATCCTCTTTTTTATATATAAACGAATGTTAAAATTAAGAAGTTTGAGTCTCGAGATTCAAATGATATCATATATAGTAACGAATGTTAACGATTTTTTATTCTTTTACCTTGTTTGTGTATAGCTCTACCTTCGGTTCTTTAAACTGTCTGCGCTTCTTTCATTTGTGAAGTAGCAGTTAGTCAATGCAATTTTCGACGCTCCTCATGGG
>JAOTQJ010000049.1:17829804-17850305 GCA_025642045.1 Solanum sejunctum | reverse complement strand
AATTTAAAAATCAAACTTAACCAAATCAATCAAATATAGAACTTTTTAATCAATTTGGTTCGGATTGCTGTTCGATTTGGTTGTTTAACCATAATCATGAACAATCCTAGAACCACGTATATTATGTATATAATAGTTATGCATATGACATACGTAAAATATGGAGAAAATACATTAAATCTTTTCTGAAAATTATGAGAGTTGCTTTTTTCTTATATACTTTTTTAGAAAAAATTTTATAACCTGAAAGGTATGATAGCATAAAGTATAAATATCATTACGCACATAGTAAAAAATATGATTTATAATAAGAATACGTTTAAAAATAGTAAAAATAAAAATTAGTGCACAAAGCCTAGGACTTACGTTTTTACGCCCGCAGTGCCCACCTTCAATTATGCCCCGGAGTGTTTTTAGTACGTGCTGCCCCAAAACTCGTCCCAAAACATTTTTGGAAACACTTCACGGAATAAATTGCACAAATCGTTACTCCTTCCGTCCAATTTTACTTGGCCCCTATACTATTTTGGGATGTCCAACAATACTTGTCCACTTTATGAAATCAAGAAATAATTTTACACTTATTTTTTAATTTATCCTTATCATTAATTATAGTCATTTCCCCATTATATTTTTCAAGACATGCTATTTATTATATTCAAAGGATATTTTGGTAAAATTATCTCATTATTTACTATGTTTTAATCTTTGTGCCGAGTCAACTGGGATTAAGTAAAGTTGGATGGAGGGAGTGTTTGTCATATCTAGGCTTGAATACTCTATCGCTCCTTAAAGTGACACAAAGTAATTAATGCTCTTTCAATGTGACACTTTCAACATACGTAGTTTGTGCTGATATCAACCCCATTAGCAACCAATAATTCAAAGATCATTTCAAGAAGAAAAACGCATAAATTAAACTTGGAAGTGCCAAATTTGGTGTCTCTTCACTTCAGAATCGACTTCATTATATATCATTCTAGTGTCGTGACGGAATATATATATGTATATAGAGAGAGAGAGAGAAAAATTCAATGCCTTGTATTGCATAAAGCCTCTGAATTGTGAGCATAATAAGGAGTTAAAATTACAAACTAGGATGATTGAGTTAACTATGGATATTGTGTCAAAAATGGACAGATTTTATATAACCCTTATGTATTTAGAATTGGCAAAACAATGCCTCGTTGCATTATTATATATATAGATTCTAAACATTCACGATTTGAATGTGATGAGTCGATTGACTATCCCTGGGTATATATTAGTGAACACTCAAACTCAACAAGATACATAAATGCTAAGTTATTAGTACTTTTTATAAAGGATGATAAATGATCCTTTCCATAACAACACTAATTGCCTTTGGAGTTCACACTTGCAAGCTCAAGCTTAAGCCTCTTGGGCTGTTTTTAAGCAGAAATTTCATGTTCATAGTTTCAAGTTATACTAGTATTCGGTAAAAAGAAAAAGAACTCAGATTTGTCCTCTGTATGTTTGTCTTTTGATATTAGGGCATGATCCTCCGGTAAGCTCATCCACTAGGTATGTTATTGTTGTTGTTTATCCTCCGGTAAGCTCAGTAATAGTTAGCTCATTCACGCTTTCACAACTCCTGCCATGACGCCTAAACTCCTTAGAGAAGTAAGGCTCCTGGGGCACAAAATTTAACTTTGACATTTCATTCTCCTCCAGTAAGGAAACCACCTGAGCCATTGAAGGTCTTTCTTGGGACCGCCGTTGACAACACAAGAGCCCAACAAGGATGCATCCTAAAACTTCATTACAATCACCTGGTTTTTCTATCATTGGATCCAGTAGTTCTATGGCATTCCCTTCACGCCAAATTCTCCAAGCCTGACCATCAAAAGATCAATCATGTACATTTTTTAAAAAAAGGTGAAACTTTTATGCAACCAATTTAAGTGAAGTAATGACGATAACCAGTGGATGATATACTTACATAGTCTACTAGACCAATATCATAGATTGGATGCCGATAATCATAATTCTTTTGGCCACTCACGATCTCCAATGCCAGGATTCCAAAACTAAACACGTCTGATTTTGTTGAATAACGTCCATATTTCATGTACTCAGGAGGCATATAACCACTAAAGTCACAACATAAAACTATCGGTAAAAACTCTCAAATATGCATAAACATGTAGTCTTAATGATAATGTACTGACCGTGTTCCAATAATATGTTGAGTCCTTTCTTCAACATCATCTTCGAATACCCTTGACAACCCTAAGTCAGATATCTTGGGTGTCATCTCTCTGTCTAGCAAGACATTGCTAGCTTTTAAGTCCCGGTGGATTACTGTCAACCTTGAGTCATGATGCATGTAAACTAATCCTTTTGCGATTCCTTTGATAATGTTAAAGCGCATTGGCCATGTTACTGCACCCCTTCTTGCAGGATCTGGACATATACAGAAGACAACTACTCAATTTCACTCAGATATTCCCAAATTTCTGTCTTTTGTGGTTTTTCCCCGTATCAAAACAACACAGACAATGATAAATAAAAAAGAGTTGTACTTTAAGATGCCCTACCAAATATGACCTTGTCTAGGCTATTATTCTCCATGAATTCATAGACTAGGAATTTTTCTGTTCCATCAATGCAGTATCCCAACAACTTGGTTAGGTTGCGATGCTGTAGCTTTGCTATTAACTGGACTTCATTCTCGAACTCCTTATATCCTTGACGGGAAGTCACATCCAGCTTCTTCACTGCTATTTCTTCTCCAGTCTCTAGTACACCCTAAGATTTATGTATCACTTGGGTATTAATTCTGAGTTACTGTAAATATGCATGTTCATGCTTGTCAAAAAGAAATAATAACCTTATAAACATTGCCAAAGCCACCATGCCCTATCTTATTAGCCAGCGAGAAATTGTTAGTGGCTGCAGCTAGATCACTGGAATTATATGCAATGACATTAGTGCCCTCGAGCAAAGCTCCTTGAGAATTTTCAGGCTGATTGATTTCTGGTTCATCTGCTCATATAAAGATTTTTTTTGGAGAAAACAAATTAATCAGACAAGAATGGATGTGAACCGTACCTTAATATAAGTAGCAAGCTAGCTAGCTTATCATGTGTTCGACTTGGGCTGTAATGAAAAACTATGAAAATAATATAATAGCAGAACAAGATGGTTTTTTTTTACCTAGCTCCTCTGTCCTCCTTGCTTGACGTCGAACTATAAAAGGGGCAGGAAAGATAAGTATTACCAGCACTAATAAGATTGCAGAAACAAATAATCCTGGCCATTGCTTGCTCCAGCTGATTCCGTAGGAAACAGGTGCATCTGTTCGCAAACAAGTCAAAAGTGTTAGTTGTTTCTTCGTCATAAAATTGGCTTCCAGCTTTGGCGAACTTTGTAGGAATTTATAGGCTTATTCTGTTAATGATTTGCTATGAGAATAACTAGATGCATGCAGGTTGGTTTCATCTTTTGCTAGAATGCTTCAAACATATGGTTTATATGGAGGTACATATGCATCTTGAAAACTTACACCAGAAAATAGCTTATATAGAACCATGTCCCCCCGATAGAGATGGGGATGAGTGATTCATGTCAGAAGCAAGTTATGGACACAATTTTTTATTTTTTCTAAAACAAAAAACAATTCTACATGAACCACTTAATCAAGCACTAATATGGGAATTCTATTAATTGATGTTTATGCGCAAATAATCAACTTACACAACAATTAACTACTTCACCCTTCAAATGCCGTTCATGTGCACATTGTTTTGCATCATACTATAAATAATTTAGGCATTGAATCAGTTATTGTGTCACAAGCAAACAATCATATCACAAGTAAGCAATCATTTTTACCTAGTTCTCCGTGTGCCATTCGTATAAAAATGTCATTTCCTGTTTTCTGCGAACGTCTCATATCAAGTAAATCTCCCAACCAAACAAGACATTTGCTTTGATTTCCTTTGATATCAATGTTAGTATAAGCCATACATGAACTTTCATTCAAGCACTTGTCTTTACACTCCTGGGGGTACAGCATTCCCCAGTAAGTTGCATTATCAGGCAACTTCAGTCCAGTATTCTTCACAAACACGTCTTTATCAGTATATTTAAGTCGGCTTATTCTATTACATCCTTCAGAAAAATTATTCCTGTCCCAGTCATCTGGTGATGTAGGTTTAAAACCATCAAAACAGCAGCAGGGGCGATCTTCACCAACACAAATTCCATAAGGCCCACAAGTGCTATATTGGTCACATATGTCATTTAGTGTCTTCACTTCATCCCAGTTCTTTTTATCATTATTCCATTTCAGGAACTGTATCTTTCCCTCTGGATTCAGTGAAAGTTTCAAACTCCAGTCGTTCTTGACTTCAAATGTGAAATAAATCGCGTCCGCATTGGAGTGAAATATTGGTCTGAATTCCTGATTATCCATGAGGGCATAACCACCACTGAATCTCTGTCCATCCCAAGGACCCCACCTTGAATATTTTCGATGGTTTTTCTCAAGAACTAGTTGGGGTAACTGACCTGAGTCTAACCTGAACAAATAATCACCTGGAGCTGGATCATCACTTGTCCTCCAGGACCTCATGGATCGGTCGATACCAGTTTTCTTGTCCCAACCGAGCTTCATTCCTGGTAACAATGTGTCAACAGGGTGGTCAAAGCTTTGCCACAGGTACACTCCAGCTGTCAGATTGCTAGAATCTCCAAACACAAGATTTCCTGAATCCAGGAGCTTCAGGACTGGATTGGGAACAGTCCGGTTTGGATTATAAATCCAACTGACTATGTGTGTAACATTTCGGATAAAAACGCATCCATCTGTGTCGAGTACAAGAGATGCATCCAATCCAACTGGATTCCTTCTATTGCCGATCCATACAACACTACTGGGACCAATGCGTTTGTACCATAATCCTAGGTACCGTTCGCAAAAAAGTTCCAATGAATAACAAAAAAATCCTAATTCAAATACATTGTTGGGTGAAACTAAAGTCTGGGTGCCAAAGAGGAACTGATTTGGAAATAAAGAATCAGTTGCAGCACCGTAACTCGCGAATGAGGCTATGGAGAAAAGGAGATGACAGATAGCGAATAGCCAAGAAAGAATGGCAGCCATTGGTGGAAAAGATGAAAAGCACTCGTATGAAAATATACCAAGGAGGTAGAGAAACTCTGAATTGTATAAGGTGGAAAAGATGAAAAAAAAAAAGAAGAGCTTTGTAGTTAATTTCCAAACCCTTTTAACTTAATGAGGAAGGAGAAAAGTAATTAGCATTCTGTCCGGATTAGGCAGAATTTAATTTGTGCAAATCTACTCCCCATATAAGATAAAATTATTTAGAAGAAAACAAACGAATGGTTTAATTTCTTGTCATCTCTGTCATAAATAAAATTTTCCTCTAAAAAAATGAGTTCTATATGTTCGATGCTTCTTCATATTGAACATTTTTTCTCTTAAAAAATAATTATTTGATGTATTGCTCAACCAACTTATGACCGTAGATTATTACATATAAAACATACATATATGCATATATTCATTAAGTAAGTTATAGTTCGGTTCTTCAAAATTCTTAGATGTTACACAAATTGTATATATACAATTTTACAATTATCATTTCAATAAAAAAATTTATAATTTCAAATAGGGTTACACGTGCAATGTACGTGTCCAGAGATTAGTGTAAAACAAATTCATTTAGAATAGAATACAAGAATATCTTAATGATTTAATTTCTTGTTACCTCTATCATAAATAAAAAAAAAAATCTTAAAAAAATGAGTTCAAGATCATCAATACTTTTTCAAATAAGATCCTCTTTAACATAGTTTCTATGATCTTTAGTGAAATCTTGGTTTGGAGATTTATTTGAGAGATAATCTTGTCTTTAATGCATACTTGAGAGACTGAAATAATTCTTACCCCAACTTTCAAAATGCAGAAACAAGCACTTCAACTAACTCATTTTTAATTTTTTAAAAAGCGCAATCGTCCAACAGTCAAAACACGCGACATACAATCTCGATGATGTGTATTTTATGTTCAATCCTGTAATACCACGTTATTTATATTATTCCACCTATTTATAATTTATTTTTAGAAAAAAAGTAAAAGAAACATTTATGATTGACAAAAATAAATTTATTTTATAAAAAATTTAAATTTTATGAAAAAAAAGAGCTTTATTGTTAATTTCCCAACCCCTTTTAACTCAACGAGGAAGGAGAAATAGTAATTAGCATTCTCTCCGCATGCAAATCTACTCCCCATATAAAATAAAACTATTTAGAAGAAAACGCACGAATGATTTAATTTCTTGTTACCCCTATCATAAATAAAATTTTCCTCTATAAAAATGAGTTTTATATGATCGACACTTCTTCAGGTTAAACATTTTTCTTTAAAAAATGATTGTTTAATGTATCGCTTAATCAACTTATGATCGTAGATTATTACATATAAACATACGTATACACATATATTCATTAAGTTGTAGTTTGATTCTCCAAAATTCTTAGGTATTACAAACATTTATATATACAATGTTACAACTATCATTTTGATTAAAAAAAATTATAATATCAAATAGGATTATCCGTGCAATGCACATGTGCAGATACTAATATAAAAAAAAATTCTTTGAAAGAGAACGCAAAAATATCTTAATAGTTTAATTTCTTTTTTCCTATATCATAAATAAAATTTTCCTCCAAAAACAAAAGAGTTCAATATCATCAACACTTGATCACATGGGATACTCTTTAACGTAGTTTCTGTATTCTCTAGTGAAATCATGGTTTGAAGATTTATTTGAGAGATAATTCCGTCCTTAATACATACTTGAGAGGTCAAAGTCATTCCTACCCTTCTAGGAAAAGTCAATTGCATATGCCGCATAAAAAATATAACGGACACTATTGGTACTGTTTGATCTAAATCTATTACTCCATAATCTGTTCAGGCAGAGCAAACAAAATCTTAAAACATGGAAAAACAAGTATTAATGGAGATAAGTTGCAATAATTGTGATTGAACCGATTCTCAATCTAGGTTTGTTATATTAAATTCGACAGAATTTCTAAATTAAACCAATTTATACGTGAAGCGTGAATTTTTTGATCTCTCACTAGGAGAATAATGTCCTTGATGACTTATATGCTTTCATTGCAATTACTCGACTTGGTCCTTTAGTTAAGTAAGAATAGAATAAATTATGGAAAAAATCATGACCTATCTCATAGGATTTCAACTCAATTTCATTATCTTCAAAGAGCGATGATTTGATTACGAGCTCTTCCAGTCAAGGAATTGAACTCTTAATCCCTTTAACCTTGCTATAACAACTCAGTTACACTAAGCAACTACGTTGTTGCCCACTAAATCAATCAGCTTTATAGATCTAGACTTCAAGAACTCAACATAAATAATTCAAATTATGTTTCAAGAAAACAAAAAAGACTCAAATGGTCATCTAGTTCCTTTATAACTCAGGATTAGATTTACACATACTGAGAAGAGAAATATAAATTTAATAACAACTAAGAATAACGATAACTCTATCGGATTCTCTGATCAAAAAAAAAAAAAACTCTACCGGATTCTATTGCTGTTCTTTGGAGAATATTTCTTAAGAGAATGTTTTTTCTATATGGTTGTGAAATTCAAAATGCCAAAAACTTCTTGTATCATCGTAGAAGGGACATAATATAGGATAGACACAACTGTTGGAGCAATGTTATTAGTTGGACGTCTGCCATACTACAAACATCTATACAACCACTAAAACAGTTATTTGTAGTGTACTTTTTGCAACTGTCATTTTCAATTATCACAAATTTTATTCTCTCATGGGATCAGATCTCATACTAGATTCTTTTTGTCAAATCATCAAAACTACAGACTAACAATCCTTAGTTCACGTTGCATAGTAGAAGTCCTTTATAATGGACAACAATTCTTCACAAAAGCAACCTTAGTCGAATTTAGACTATCTAAACATGTAATCAGAGAATGGTAATAATTGTTGCTTAGCATGATAGAGGATCAAATGAAGGGCAACCTTTTTAAGATCTAACTGAAATGAAATATTTCCTTACCAAGTTAGTCTGTTTTAAGAAATCTGTTTTATTTCATTTTTAGTATAAGCTACATTAATATCTACACATCTTAGCCTCCTAGTACAGCAATAGCTAAAATTGTCACTGCATATATAGAATTGTTTTACTTTCTATGGATTCCGCAAAGGGGAGGAGACCCCAGTTAACGACACAGGTAGATACAAAGAATATGAATGCACAAAATATTCCTTCTGAATCACATCAATGATGGCACAATAATTTGCAATGGATTTCAAGGATATGGAAAAGGGATGATGGCACTGTTACATTGATGATGAAAAAGAATGGATTTTTTATCTCACAATTGTATGTAATGAGAAAAAAGACCTAATTATATTCTTTATCTTTCACAGAACTTACCCAAAACCAAAAACTGAGAAAGTATACATGAGAATTGTGAACCTCTTGCAGTAAATATACACTTTTGAGGGTGATAACATCAACTACCGGCCATCTATCATGGTAACTGTAACTTGATTGACAGTGCAAGTTTCTTCATTATTAGTTGAATATGAATCAGAATCAAGGGGTCTTCTTCCAAGGCAAAATCCTGGGTTTTTAGGCTGAGGAAGTGATGCGCTTTCGCTGCCTAACATCAAAACCACAGTGGCCATGTTTGGTCTGTCTTCTGCTTGTTCCTGGACACACAATAGTCCAACCTGTATGCATCTCATTACTTCAGATGGAGAAAATGATTCTCCAAAAGCCGGATCCAGTAGCTCTGAGCCGCTCCCTTCCTGCCATAGTCTCCAGGCCTGCATAATTGATTACTTTCTTTTTATCAGAAATGAAACAAATGATAAACGTATTACCAATAATGAAGATGACATCCGGGAACTTACATGTCCAAGAAGGTTGAGTTGGTTATTTTGATAATAGAATCCCCTGTTCTTCTTCCCGGTTACTATTTCTAAAACCAGAACCCCAAAGCTGAAAACGTCGGACTTAACAGAGAAGAGGCCATCCATTGCATATTCCGGAGACATGTAACCACTAAATCAAAACAAAAGTAGATTTAGAAACAGCTCAAGGTTCTATGAATGATGTGAAGAAATTATGTTGTGTGCTTACTAGGTTCCAACTACTCTCTTTGTATTTCCTTCAGTCTCATCCCCACCGAAAATTCTTGCCATGCCAAAATCTGATATTTTAGGGGTCAAATCCTTATCAAGGAGAATATTGCTTGCTTTAAGGTCTCTGTGGATAATCCTAAATCTTGAATCTTGGTGAAGGTATAGAAGCCCCCGAGCAATCCCACAAATAATATTGAACCGCCTTTGCCAGTCAAGCAGTGAGCTTTTCTGTTTATCTGGGAAGCATATTCGAATGTGAGTCATGAACTATATAGCACGTGAATGATGTGAATCCCTACTCTCATGAAGATGATATAATGAAGAAGACTTACTGAACAAAATTGAATCTAAACTTTTATTCTCCAGGTATTCATAGATCAGCATCTTCTCTTCCATATCAACACAGCAGCCAAGAAGCCGGACTAGATTTCTGTGTTGAAGCCTGGCAATCAATCTTAGCTCATTCTTAAATTCCTCTACTCCTTGCCCGGAATTCTTTGAGAGCCTTTTGACAGCTACTTCTCGACCAACCAGCATTGCCTAATCAAAAGATTATCTTATTGAGTTCGTCCATCATTTTTTCTTCTTTATTATACCTCTATGGTTTACAGATGACTGAGCTTTTACCTTGTAAACACAACCGAAACCACCTTGGCCTAACTTAGTGGCATCAGAAAAATTATCTGTTGCCATAGCTAGGGTGCTGAAATCAAATAATGGCAATTCAAACTCTTCCGTGGAAGTTTCACCGGAAAATTCTCTTTTACTTGGAATAATAGCTGCATTCATCAGAAGCTCTTGACTTCGTTCACTAGTGCCTGGTTGGAATCATAAGAAACATCCATTAGAAAATGAAGCATTTTATATTAGTCAATCTTATTAATCATGATGTATAGATTCATGCAATACCTCTGTTTTCTGACTTAGTTCGGATTGAACGTTGATGTTTTCTTCTCTTTGATAAGAAGCAAAGGGTTACTCCAAATAGCACAACAGCTATACTAACTGCCACTCCAGCAGCTATTGCAACTACTTTTGTATTGCCAGAACTATTTCCAGATCCCACACCTGCACTTCGCACTGAAATTAAAACTTTTCAAATTAATTTTATTCAAGAGTTTAGTGCTAGAAGAGTTCATCACTTTTTCACTGGCATAATATATAAAAAAAAACACTCAAACTTCACTTCAGCTAACAAGTACTCCATCTTTGAGAGTGTATATCTGGACACCTTAACTTGGTCTTAACTAGAAACTAAATACTCCAATTTGTCCCACTGTCTCGTGGATATCCAACGCTGATGTGACACAAAAATTTTGGAGGTATCTAGATGTTCATTTTATACGTTGAAGTATTCAACTGATATAGAAAGAAAAAATTGAGGTATCTAGACGTGCATACTCAAGTTTAAATCCTCGTTCGTTTTCGGTGCCAATAGCAAAGCTCGAATTGAAAAGACTACAGTTCAATGATGTCACTAAACATGAACTAATTCGCCTACTTCACTAAGTAGTGTCCAAAAAAACTACTATTAACATCATCCATGACATTTTCTTGGTCAAAAATAATTTGCTTTAATATATACTTGTTAATCCCTTTGTAATAATTTCAATTAATTTATGATCAATCATATTCCTGTATTATATTAGGAAACATATGATTTTTTTCCTCTAAAAAGGAGAAAAAAGGGAAAAACAAGTGGGCCAGGATGGCCCAAAAAGGTCAAGATGGACGGCCATGTAAGGGCCCATCAAACCGACTAGGAAATTGCTTCGTCACCGTTTTGATTTGCAAGGAATAACTCCTTCTGGGCCCAACTTTTTGTGGGACCAATTAATGGAAAATGATTTAGAGCTAAATAAGCACTATTTTGAAACTTTATTTCCCACCATAATTAAAAGTTTCTTTAATCCAAAAGGCAAATATGAAAGCACAAAAAAAGAAAAATCTCCTCTTACGTATGTCATGCAGAATAAAAGAGGAAAGTACAAAAAGGAAAAGCAAATACACATTTTGATTACTTTATTATATTTTTTTTAGTCAAATTAATTTCAAAAAGTAAAATAATGACAAATAAAAATGAATAAAAAAAATATTTACTAATTAAATTGTGACAAAAATCAATAATGTTTGTAATATTTTATGAGTAGGTGATTGGAAAGAAGGTGGAATTAGGTGGCTGATTTTAGAGCCTTGAGATACATAACTGTGCAACACATTTTCCAAATACTAACCATCACCAATCTAATCAAATGAGTAAAAGAAAGTTTAAATTGTAAATAAATACAATTAAGTCCTTATTGAAATCAATTTATAGATGGGGTTGGTAGATGTGATTAGGTTTTTATATTCTTCAAAGTAAAATACGCAAAGGAAGAAAAAAGAAAAATTATGTGGAAAACGTGCATACCACAAACAACATATTAGCAGAATTTAAAAAAACTCTAGTTGATTATATAAAATATTAGATCTAAAGTAGGTAACGTGAAAGGGAATTTAAAAAGTGGGGCAAGGATATTAGAAGACAACTATACCTGTTAATTGTTATTTAAAGGAGACAGAATATTTTCAAAATAAAAATCTTTAATTTAGTTTCTGCATGACATTTGGGGGTAACTATTATAAAATAGAAAAGAAGAATTCAGAAAACGTAAATATATTTTAAAATTTTCATCTGTTAGAGCCAGGCGATTTTAGAGATAAAACTAACTGCGTACCCTTTCCTTGCACATGGGTTAAATTTGCCAACTTGGGAACTGAATCCGAAAAGAGTAAATAAAAGTTGTTATAATGTATAATATGCTTCTTATTAAAATGGAAAAAGAATATATTTAGAATATTATTCAAGGAATATTTGGATTCGATGACATGCAAAAATGGTTCTAATAATTTTGAGATAAATGGATTTTTCAACTTATTCTGGACTTTGAAATTATTGAAATAGATTCAAACAAAAAAAAGAACAAATAATAATGCAGAGAACAGCAAGTTTGCCGAATAAAAGAAATTTAACTTTCGCGACAAACTAAAATTTCTCCAACAAAAAGGTGCAAAAATTATGCTTTATGTGAACTAATTTGATTTCACGTAAAAAAATTTTACTGAATCATATTTCCTCTCTCCCTTTTTTGTTATTATATTACGTTTTTGAAAAGTTAATTTAATAAATTTTTAAAATTAAATTATATTAAAATTAATTAAATATTTTAAAATAAAAATACATACATTTAAAAACTGCAACATACCCATCCATTGGAAATACTCTCCAAACATCCACAAAAAAATTTCCCAAAAATTCCATTAGCCTTTTTAAATTACTCTATCTATTTCTTTGTGTTGAAATACCATCCAACGTAACAAGTAAATTAAAAATTTCAACCAACTCCACTTATGCTTACCGATCGACTCAAATCATCCTGGTGACCCAAAATTTGATCCTAACATAGAGTGGTTTATCAATCTAACAATCAAATTTTCAATCCCAAATTACCTAAAGTTGACTGTGCATATTCTTTATGATAAGCTAAAATTTGTTCTCATACAATTATTTTTAATAATCGTTAATTTTTATGTGAATTAATAGTATCGCGATTCGAAAAGAAATTGCAACCGAAGCTAGTAGAAAAAGAGGATCATATATATATACCTGCGTCAGAAGAAGCCACCCTAACGTATAGAACTTGGCCACCTTCCGCCGCCGCATACTGCCGCATATCAATAAGTTCGGAACTCCAAATCACACAACCCGACCCACTTCCGCTAATATTCGAATTGGTATAGGCCGTACAAGAACAATTCTTCCGACACATAGCTTCACATTCATTCAAGTTCATATTTGTATCCACAAACGAGTTGGTCGTATCTGGCAATTTCATGTTCCTCATAATGTTAAACCCATCAGTTTCACAATCCAATTTATGGAAACGAACACACCCATCAGACCCATCTCGCAAATCCCACGCTATTGGATTTTTAGGCTTGAACCCCACCATACATTTGCATATTGGGGAAAGATTTGTGTCACAAATTCCAGCTACCCCACACTCTGTGTAACCATCACATTGATCTTTTGGGGCATACCAGAATCGATTCCATTTGCTATCTGTTGGAATCCAAGTGTATCTTTCAAGTTGACCAGTGTAGCTCACGAACAACCTAGAGTACAATGTTTTGTTGTGTAATTCAAACATATAAGTAATTTCATCTGATGTGAACTGAAATTCGAATGTGATTATTTCAGTTGCCTTCATTTCTGGTACCCCACTGAATCTGATTCCGTTCCAAGGGCCGCTCCGGTAGACAATTTCTTGTTTATTCGTTAGGTAAATCTCCGGGAACCCACTCGTGTTGATCTTGAAGGTGAAATTTCCGGGAGCTGGATCAATTGCTGACTTCCATGATGTTATGTTCCTATTCAACCCGGATTTTGAATCCCACCCAAGTTTCATCCCAGGTAATAAAGTGTTTGTCGGATAATCAAAGCTCTGCCACAGGTAGCTCTGTTCTCTGTCCTCGTTTTCCGGCCGAGTGACGAAGTTCCCGGAGTCGAGGAGTTGGGCTACGACGTTGGTCGACGGAGTTTGGTCGGAAGACCAGATGGAATTCCCGGTTTGGCCATCGACGAGAAGAAGAATGCCGGTTTCTGTGATTTTTAAGACTGATGTTGAAGAATCTGAAAGGGGTTGGGCTCTGTTTGCAACCCAAACAATAGTCTTGTCTTGAATCTCTTTGTACCAAATACCAACATACCATTTATCTGAATTTGCACCGCCTGGAGTGAAAAATCCCAATTCAAAGAGTTGTCCGGAAGACACTAAGGTTTGATCTTTGGTTAAAGGCTGTGTTGGGGTGATTGTATCAGTTGGTACAGCTAGAATTGGATGAAGAAATTGAGAAATCAAAAACAAGAACAAAAATTGATGAAAGTAGTAATCTTTGGTGGTGGTGTTTCTCATTGTGAAATTTAAGAAAAGAATGTTTTGTTTTGCTGGTTTATTAAAGAGAATTTTGGCAGTCTTCGCATTTGAGACATTTGTTGGTGTAGTTGTTCTCTTGTTTGATAGGAAGAGGGAAGGAAGATGGTATTTTGGTACACATCCCCCCTTTCTTTTCTTGGTCTTCTAAAGTCTTTCCTTGAAAATGAAATGTCGCAAAAGGTTTTTCAAATTGATGTTACAAAGTTTGAAATTAAACTCGGGCAAACTATAGTTCGGAAGATTACTAATTGTATAAAAATATTACTCCAGTCATGTTTTATTGACCATAAATTTTTTTTTTTAAAAAAAGAAAGATTTTGTTGCAAATCTTGTTACCATTTTCCTTAAGTTCTTACGTCTTACTTGGATGGAAAACAAATGTCATAGTTAAATATAAATAATTGAGATTTAATTAATTAAAGTAAATTTTTAATCATGGTTAGGATTATATTTTTTTTTAATTATTTTGATAAATTTCATAATTTTAGTAAAAAAATGTTAATCAAAATTAAGTTTTGCATTTCAAGTTAATTTATTTGTTGCATACTCCTTTCTTTTAGTTTGATTTTTCTTTTATTTTTAACAGTTGATAAGTCAATTCTTTAATTAATGACCAAAGAAGTATTGTTAGACAATTTTTTTTAATATATAATTTAATTATTTTATATTTTATAATATCATAGATTGATTCTATGAGGTAGTGATAAAGTCTGCGTACAATCTACCTTTTGCAGACCCCATTTATAGGATATTATTGGGTATGTTGTTGTTGTATAGATTGATTCAATTAGCTTTTTTCTGATTTTACTCCAATAAACATTAAATATTTCTTATTTTCTCACTGTCCAGGTTTTTAAAGAATAAAAACTGTTCAAATAAAAAAGGTTGATATACCTAAGTTTCAAAAAGAGAAAAGTATTTAAAATATTTAGGAATGAAGAGTAATATTTTGCTAAACTTATGAAATTTAACAAAACAATTGAAAGAAAAATATATGAAAAATCTACTATCCTAACCATGATTAGAACTTTACCTTTCTAATCAATTAAATCTCAATCGTTCATATTTAACTATGACACATATTTTTCATCCAAGTAAGAAGTAGGGTAAAATGGAGAGGAGCTCCATCTGTTAAATTCATCGTTGTAACGGAAAAAAGTTTCATAAATCATATTATTGAAAGATCGTTTAACCTGATGTGGTGCACTATTACACTTTTTTCCCCTTCTCATTTTATTTTTACTTATTATATAAAAATCTTATCTTTTTATTGTATTTTTATATTTATTTTTTAATTGAAAATATAAGGATTATGTAGTAACAAAAAATGATACAATTTATCACACTTATCAAAACAACACATCACAAAACGAGATTTGATTAGTATAATCAATTTTCTAAGTGAGAAGCGATTGACGTCAGTAGATCATCAATCAATCGATATTATTTTTCCCACTTTCACTTTGCTTCTACTTATCACTCTAATATAATATTAGTTTGTCCTTTATTGTACCTTGTATTGATATATTTTTTCAAATTATATAATAATAAACACACAAATTGAATTGGTATAGTTAATTTTCTTTGAGTGAAGAAACGTGATCGAACGCAACAAACCAACCGACGAGCAAGATGATTCAATCTAACGTGCGACAAACTATACCACTTGGATGGATCGTGGCATGTTTTCCCAGTAGAATTTCTAGTCCAACTTCTCCTTGTATGGATAAAACACTTATTATTATTATAATACAATGATGGAATTAATTAATATGCTGGTCACACAATCAATTAATCAACTTCAGTTCAATTATTCTTTATGATTCCGTCTTTTACCCACCTTGATTTACAACATCTCCTCACAACTTTGTCAATACTCCTACATTAGTCAAATTTCTAAAAAAACTTTGTCAGAACTCCTCTATTAATCAAATGTTAGTCCAAGTGACTAGGTTCATTTCCTATAGATAAGCTTTTATTGAATACAAGACTAGTTTAATTTCCTTCTATGTGCTAGTTTTTTGACTGTGTTACTTCCAAGTCCCGTCTAACAATTTCTCTAAAAGAATACTTCTTTTTTTAAAAGAAAAATTAGAAATTATTGTCCTTTACTATCGATGAGATTAATTAGTAGCACCAACACGCTAGCCATATACCAACAAGTGTTAGTAGTAGTTAGAGGCCATAAAGAGCTTAATAATTGACTGAGAGCATATAAAAGAAATTTGGTACTATTGGTTGTTGAATGACTTTAGATGTTATTTCCAATTATAGTTTAATATTTTGCAAAATGGCAAAGTTTCCTATAAAACAGGCCAGAGTGGTAGGTTAAGTTTGATTTAGACTCTATCTACGAGTATAATTAAGCTATCGTTTCAGTCGGAAGTGTTTAATAGTACGTGATTAAGACACTATATTAATTTTATCATAACCAATAATTGCAAACTCTATGCATAGTAGGACATTATTGTTTCTAGAAGATCATAATCGATTTTTTAATCTTTTAATGATTTTACTTTTTGTTATATCTTTTTTTTTTTCTTGTTTCTTTAATTAATAAATAGTCAAGCTAAGTGGATGATTTTTGGACCAACAAGAGTTCCAATCAAACATAATTTATTAAAATTATTGTTTTATCATGATATTCTCGTGGACTTATTATTCTATATCGAAGATATATAACCTACTGATTAAGAAGGACCTTGCTTGCTTGTGTTTTTCCAAGGATTTATAATTAAAAAGTGGCAATGTAACACTTATCATCAAAGAAATTACTCTTATTTCTGTCTTATTTAACATAATAATTAATACTCCATTTAGTAAAATGTAACTTTTTAATACGATTTTATCAAATGTTTTCTAGGTATATCTATCAATATATAACAATGATTTGAAATATGTGTACAATTAAGAGAACCCAAAGCACACTTCTTCCCCGTGGAATATCCATATATTATTCTGAAAAATGAAATAACAGTGGTGCATTTAAATTTTATAAATCAAGACATTTAGTCAAGAATATTCAAAATATAATATATAGATAGATAAAAAGCAATTTCTAATCAATATAATTGTTTTTATATCAAACATGAGTTTGCATAGTCCTATGTATTGTTGGCCATTTGATTTGAAGGAAGAAGTAATAACTCCATAAGGAGCCCCACATAGCACGTCCTTCACGGAAGATTGTAGTTAATTTGTCTTTACCACTCACCTCCCATAATATTATTTTTTTAATTAGTCCTCTCATGGCGGTTAGACAAATTAAACAGAAATTTATTTCCAGTTGTTTCTTTAAATGAATGGATATAAGATTCAAGGAGGAGGTGCATGGTCTTTTTCTTTATAGAAGAAAATAATATAATAGTATTGATGTTGATTCTTAGTTTAACAACCATGTCTATTTGGCCTTGTTTATTTTATAGTCTAGTGATGGTCCTTCTCAACCTCCTTCAAAAGCTTTTTCATTAGTCAAATTCTATCTAATATTCACATTCTTGGTCCAATTTAATTCTAGTCTTTGTAGAAAATGACTTTTTACTTTTCTAAACAGTTTTCAGATATTTATTTGGGTAACAAGTGGAGTAATCAAATTATAAATTACTGCTTAGTTTATGGAACCTGCCTCCAACTCTCTAATTTTAACGAAATAAAATCCAGATATGTATCCCCACTGTTTTGAGGTAAAATATTTTTAGAAAAAAAAAATTAAACTAAAACGATGATGAGAAAATGGAATATACAGAGGGACATAATTCCTTTGTAAAAATTTGCTGAATAACTAAAGGTTTTTTCCATAATCCATGGGCATTAGAATATACTCCGGTACAAAAATAAAAAAGATGATAAAAAACACACATATATTTTATAGAGGAATTTTCATATATGGCTTTTCAAAAATACCTTACTTATGCCCCATAATTATAGTTTGGGTAATTATATTTTGTTACTATAGTTTTAGCAGCATTTGTATATTTTTGTATATTTCACTATATAATTTATGCATAACATTTGTATAATTCGCTATACAATTTATAGTGTTTGTATATTTAGCTTACAATTTGATTCACGCACAACTTTTGTATAATCGTGCACAATATTTGTATAAATTGTGTGAATTATACAAAAATCAAATTGTAATTATAGTCAGATGTTTGCCACAAGTCATAATTAATTTAAATAATGATTATACTAATTAATTAATTAATATATATATTTATTTATTCACATAATTTTTCCTTATACGTACTCAGAATATCGATGTACGATACCAGATTTTAATACTCAAATAGACCTAAAGAGAGAAGATAGATGTCAATAAAATTTCTTTTCTAATTAAACAAAGCCTAAAATAACCCATGTCTTTAAAGTGATTACTCCATTAAATCCGACTCCACATGACTTTTTTTTAATAAAGGAAGAGGCTTGCATGTTACTAAAAGATATGATTGACTAATTAAGGAAATCCAAAAATCTCTACACTAAAAAATACTGCTGAAAGGTTTACAAAATCTTAAGTTATATGAATATTTTAAGAAAAAGGAAAATAGACAAAAATATCACTGCCTGATAAGGCATAAGGCAAGTAATTAAGCAAGGGCGTTAGGTTTACAAGTAATTGAAAAGATTAAATATTTCGAATTAAAAAGGTACAACTTTTTTTTAAAATATTATACTAATAAAAGAAAACTTTTAAAATGGATTTGAATAATTTGAAGCAACAATAACATATCTATTGTAATTCTAAGAGGATCTAAAGAAGAGTTTTGAATAGATTTCTTAAAAGTGACTTATAAGTTAAAAGTCAAAAGTTAGAAATCTCCAACTTCTGACTCTTGGCTTAAGTGTCAAAAATTATAAAAATAAATCAATTCAAAGACCCACTAAAAAGTAAAGTGTGTATACTATCTTATATAAATCTTGTGTGAGATAGAGAGACAATAGACCTCCGACTCAAGAAAAATATTTTTAACTAAATTTGAAAGATATATGAGTAGAAAAGCTATGATGAAAATCTTAAGGAAGGTTAACGATTAAAAAAAAATTAGGAAGATAACACATAAGCAAAAAAAAAGCAATAAAATTGAAGCGTCGGACTTATATATACAAATTAATAATAACAATGAGAAGAAGCAGATTAGATGTTTCAAGCTAAAATAATGCTCTCCCACAAAAAAGACAAAATAACTTGGCTATTTATTGCTCTTCTATTTTGATCATCGATCATCAATCTTGAAGCTTTTCTATTTAGAGTTATGTATTAAATAAATTAAAAAATATCATATCAAATAATTAAAAACATATGAAAATAATTTTATCTTTTATTTACAAGAAAAAAAATTATACAATATCTTTAATTAGTTGATGACAATATGAAAAAATATTGTCTCAACCACAAAAGTTCTTTAAAACTTGATTGTTATTTCGATGTCGATAAATTTAGAATTTTTTATGAACTAAAAGTATTAAAAAAATTAGTGGCGGTTCAAGCATATTAGTTGTCTAAGTCGAAAATCGAATAGAGGCCTTAAACTTAAAAGATAAATTAATATATTTTCTTATGAATTTTATTCTTTTATCTCTTTTAGATGCAATTTTTTAAAAATTATAATTAATTTTGTTTCGTAGTTCTTTTCAATTAATCATATAATCATACGTTAAATATGTCAAACTTATTTTAATAATTCTTTCTTGTTATATGAAATAAATAATCTTTACCATAAATAATAGTTACTTAGTAACTTTTCTAAAAAAATTCTATAACCTATTATTACTAAAATAAAAACTAAAACCCCTCAAATTTAGAGGCCTAAAGTTCTTGCCTTTTTTCTAATACTACGAGCCACCCGTGAAAAAAAAAGTAGAAAATTATAGGCTAATCAATTTATTCAATAAGATAAAGGACTTATTCTTTTCATGTACCTATATTGTTTGTAAAATAATTAATGCCAACAATAAAAATGCTAAATGAATTAGGTGTATGTACATTCATTGAAAAAATTCATGTATATCAAAAATTAAAAAAAAAAGCTACTAATAACTTTACATCTTAAAAAAAAAAAATCCTTCAAAAATCAATATATATACTTATGGTCAAGATTTGATTTTACACAGCCAACAACATAATTAAGCCGGACGTTTAAATATTTATGAAATAGTATAGGAGCACTATATATACACCAATTACGTACCATGCAAAAAGAGAATAAAGAAGTAGAATACCCCACTATATATGTATGTCGTACGACCATGCATTTAAAAGTATTAGTCAGTGATGAGCTACACCTATTAATCACCATTTACTATTATTATTAATTTT
>JAOTQJ010000049.1:17808797-17825436 GCA_025642045.1 Solanum sejunctum | reverse complement strand
AAAATAATACAAGTAGAAAATTATAGGCTAATCAATTTATTCAATAAGATAAAGGACTTATTCGTTTCCGGTACCTATATTGTTTGTAAAATAATTAATGCCAACAATAAAAATGTTAAATGAATTAGGTGTATATACATTCATTGAAAAAATTCATGTATATCAAAAAAAAAAAAAAAGCTACTAATAACTTTACATCTTAAAAAATAAAAAAAATTCCTTCAAAAATCAAATATATACTTATGGTCAAGATTTGATTTTACACAGCCAACAACATTATTAAGCCGGCCCTTTAAATATTTATGAAATAGTATAGGGGCACTATATATACACCAATTACGTACCATGCAAAAAGAGAATATAGAAGTAGAATACCCCACTATATATGTATGTCGTACGACCATGCATTTAAAAGTATTAGTCGGTGATGAGCTACACCTATTAATCACCATTTATTATTATTATTATTTTTTTTTCACCCAATGTCCGAAGTCTATGGAGTTTCGACTAAATTCGAATTGCACACTGCGTAACTCATTTGGGGGTAACGCTCCCAATAAAATCTTTTTCATTTTCAAGGCTCAAACCCGATATCTCTAATTAAGGATGAAACACTCTCACCAATGCATCGTAACCCATATTGGTACCATTTTTTATTTTGGGTTGGCACTGGTTAGGACTTTATGAGGAATCTATATCAAATTTTAAAAACAAAAAGGCACCGCTAGAGAAATTTGATCATAATGAAAGTGGTTTATCTTGTATTTATTTCTCCTCCGTCTATTTTTAATTGAGTATCAATTTATGTAGACTGATATTATAATTTTATCATATTATTTTTTTAATATAATAAATTTAATATTTTAAAAAGTAAATTATAATTAATATTAAGAATAAGTTCATAATTAATTAATAAATCATCTTTTAATTTTTTTAAAATTGAATATATAAAATAAATGTTTATTTTTTTAAGTATAGAGGATAGTTAGTAGACTGTGGAGGCTAAATAAACGGACAGCATCGATTATGATCAGCTGACGATCTTAGTTGGTGATGTGCACTATAATTCCATGTTCTATGGTTATAGATGGAAGGGGAATTAATGTATATTGGATAAATCATAAATGTATCAAGGTCAGGTCAGGTTTCTGTTGGACCTATAGTTCTATTTTAATGAAAGGAAAGCAGTGTTGTTTTTGAGAAGACGTGTGAGTTCCAATGTAAAACATTATTTTATTTTATAACACTTTTGGAACATCCCTAATATAATGAAAAATGATAGAGGTTGTGGATATTACACATATGATTATTATTTTATTTTTGACAGAAACTTTAACCATATAAGAAAGCTAGAAAACATGTGGTGTTTGCTCCAAATTGGAATAGATACAATCGATGCATATGTCATTTTCCATTTAGTTGAGATAAACTTTATGATTCGGCTAAGATTACCATATTGCGATACTAATTTTAAATCAAAAATTTTAAATTCACCATTGATCTGCAGGAAAAGGATAGAGTATTGACAGATGTTATCATTACTTTATGAAAGATAGAAAAAGACTATTTTCAACATCATTTAACAACGTTAATTTAGTGAAACACATTTATAATTTTAAAAAAATTTTATAGCGTCTCCTGTCAATAGGGCCAACAGAACAAAGAATGTTAAACGATTATTTAATTTGCACATGATAAGTTGGGATTCGTCCACTGTTTTAGGTTGAGACGTGTTAGTATTCATTGAAGTTTGGTTGACACTATATTTAAATTATACTTGACCAACTAATGAAGTGCTACTTCCAAAAGCCATGCACATCTTTTTAGCATTAGTATACTACTACTAGTGTATACACCTTACACTCCTCCTTTATTCTCTTAAGGACCTCCTTCTTTTGGTAGGATGCAAGACTTTATTAATACTAATAATGCAAAAAATAAAAGGGGTGGACTAGAATTTAAAAGGTGCACCAAACTTAATTAATTCATTCTAGAGGTAGATGAAAATGAGTTGCATTCATTGTAATAAGTATTGGGTCCGTCCATTATGGATTGATTAGCTAGTGTATCGAAGTATTAGTAATATGTATTATGCTTATTTATGCATATATGAGTTAATTACGTAAGGATTAGTTATTCGAGTATTATTATAATTATGTTATAGTTAGATGGGGCGAAATATCATATTTAATGTGCTGAATTTTATACAGTAATAACTAAAGCTAGTTTTAATTGAATAATTTACCTTTTAATCAACAATCAAACGGGTGCTTCTGAAACAATATGTATGTATATACGGAGAGATCATTTCGTCTAATTAACGCAGGTGTAAAATAAAGCCCATGGATATTGGGTAATGTTAAAGGTGCTATACTTAAGAAAACTTAATAGAATCCAAACAGAAGTAATAAATTAATTAATTTAAAAAATACATGGCAGATTAAAATATACCGTTCCTCAACAGACACCTATACAGCTGGATAAGAATCATCATACTAATAGTAACCATTCCGTCCTCATTCTTTTTTTAATCAGAAACATAATCCCTTAATTTATGGGTTTGTTTATCTTTTAAACAACATAATCCTCATAATAGGTATTGCTATTTATGAGAATACGGTTTAAAAAGTGGGCACGGTCGTGTAAAAATCCCTACTATAAGCTGAAGTTGACAAATTTGTTTTCATGATAAAGAAAAGACGAAAATAAGCATTTGGTTATTTCTGTCAGTTTGTTTGGCATTGAATTGACTCAACTCAAAGTTTTAAGAAAATTCCAATTTTGTAGTCTCAAACCATGTTGTCGGACTCTTTAAAAGTGCCAACGGGTACATGTCTTTAAAAGTAGTGTATTATTAGAAAAATTTGACACTGATATGATATTAAAAGTGAGGAGTCCATATAACTTAGGTCTCAAATTAAGCATTTGTAAAAGAGTTTAAATTTGGTGCACTGTCGATATATATATTTCTTTATAATATTTATTTATTTATATTTTAAAAAAATAATTACTATTTTTTCTCTTTCTCTACTTCTCTTCATTTCACCATATCTTTTTCTTATTGGCAAATAATGCAATTTTTTATTGACTTTTCTACTATAATCTTATTATCTTTTTTTTTTTAAAGAAAATTATTCTACAAACATATATATCCATTTTTTTCTCCTTCACTATGTAATCTTTTTATACATTATTTTTTCAATACATAACAACTACATTTTTTATATCTACAATCAGAGCTAACTTTTTAAATATAATTTAATTTTGTTTATTGGTTCTAGGATTTATTGGTATTCTTTTCATAAAATTAAGTATTTTTTTAAGTGTCGTTTTATTTTTCTGTTATTCTATTTTTTATAGAAGATGGAAAATCTCTTGAACAACTCTCTGCATCTTCCATCTTTTTCAAATCTTGTTTTTGCTTACATATTTTATTATTATTATTATTATTATTATAAATATGAATGTCATAAATTAATTTTTTTGGAAATAAAATAAATGCTGAACAAAATAATTTAAGAAAAACGAAAGAAATGAAAATGAAAAGAAAAGATACGAATCATAACATCGTCATTTTACCGTTGTCATATAATATCTATGAGAAAGAGAGAGTATACTTTGGATTCAAATTAAGAAAGGAAAAAAATCTAAAAATTAGGAAGGAATTTGGATTACAATATAATTAGGATTCAAATATTACTAGAAAAAATTATAGATTAATGGTGTAGAAAATCTTGTACATTAATGATACATATAATTTAAACTATTTGTTACAAAATATACTAAAATGTCTTTTAATATTGAATATTACCTGAAAATAGAAAAGAGAAGAAAAGGTAAAATGAGGTCCATCATTAACCTTGGATCTTAATAGGGACATTCTAATTGGAAATTAAACTTGATTCTAAGTTTTGGTTTTATATTCAACATAATTACACAACTTGTAGTGCTGAAGAAATTCAGTACAGTAATGAATTGTAAAAAATTGGGGGTGAAACAAATTACATCTCCAAGGATGGTGCATTTACAAAATGAAGAAAATCTACATTTCATCAGGATGGAATGACTTCATTTTTGTACTTGACTAACAACTTTTAAGAATGTACATTAACATGTTTTAACGTCCTTGAGACAAGGATAAACTGAACTCATCATTAACAGAACATCTATCGTTATCTTTTGCTGATCCGTCAAGATCCAAGTATGTTTCAAACTTAAATGTTGGTTGCTTAGGTTTCGAGCATTTCATTTCACTGTTTAGCATGAGAATTATGTCACCCATACTAGGACGATCCCTGGGATGCTCTTGAACGCAGAGAAGGCCAACGTGTAGGCATCGCGTTACCTCTTCTGGAGAAAACGAGTTCATCAATGTCAAATCCATAAAGTCTATTCCCTTTTCTTCACTCCACAATTTCCATGCCTACAATAACATTTTCATGAGGCTCAAGACAAAATATATATGAGTGAAGTGGATCAAGACAGAGAGTGTGGGGCTAACATAATTGAGGAGGTTAAGATCTTCTTCAACATAATGGAAACTTGAATTCTTCTTGCCACTAATGATTTCTAATAACAAGACCCCGAAGCTGAAGACATCAGATTTCTCCGAGAATACCCCCCTCAAAGCATACTCTGGAGACATGTATCCACTGCATTTGTAGTCCAGAAAGTATTAGTGCAAATAGATGTTATTATGATTCAAAGTTGGATTGCACAGGGTAGCAGGATGAGGATACCAGTAGATTTCTACTTACTATGTTCCAGCTACTCGGTGAGTATGCACTAGTTGCTGCTGCTTCTGAAACGTCCTTGCTAAACCAAAATCAGAAATTTTTGGATTCATCTCTTCATCCAAAAGGATATTGCTTACCTTCAAATCTCGGTGGATAATGTTCAAACAAGAATCTCGGTGTAGATATAATAGCCCTCTAGCAACACCTTGAATGATGTTGAACCGTTTAGGCCAATCTAGCAGTTCTTTTTGTGATACATCTGATCATAAATGTACAAATGTAACACCTCTTAGACAAGTTGTACATGATGGCAACTAATTCAGGTGCATTTTTGTTTTAGGAAAATCTATTATTCCGAGTCTAAGAGATGGAGAAAAGAATTAGAAGAGAGGAAAACAGGAGCAGCTAGCCATACCAAAGAGAAATTTATCCAAGCTTCGATTTGGCATGTATTCATAAATTATAAGTAGTTCTTCCCCTTCAATGCAGCATCCCAGGAGTCGTACGAGATTCCTGTGCTGGAGTTTTGATATCAATACGATTTCATTTTTGAACTCCTCTATGCCTTGTCCAGTTCGATTAGAAAGTCTTTTCACTGCTATTTCTGGTCCACCTTTCAGCTTTCCCTATTCAGAGCCCGCCAATTAAAAGTCGAATGATCAGAACACATATTTAACAATTCATCACTTTAATAATCAAATCAAATATATTGCAAATTCCATGATGGATTTGTGTGTATGTGACCCACATATTTGGTTAAGTGTATTTACCTTGAAAACTGGCCCAAATCCTCCTTCTCCGAGTTTGTTTTCTACTTTGAAGTTGTTTGTTGCTGTGGCAATTACCTCAAATTCAATCAGTGGAAGTTCGATTGGATCTTCTTTCTTTAAATTGCCAACCCAGAAACTTTCCATTGTGTAGTCTTTTGAAATGTTGCATGAATCGCCCAGGGTAAAGCTTCTGACTCCTTTTCTCTTCTGTTCTGTTAAAACAAAGTAAATAACCTAACAATCAGGCATTTTAGATGTCCGTTGTGTAGCTGTATCCACAAAACTATTAAGGTAGTTTGATTCATCACAAGTATTTTTTGCCCTTGTTAGCTTTAGGGAGGACATAGATCATTACCTCTTTGATTAAACTTGTGCTTGAGCAAACAAAATAGAGCAAGCCCAGAAAAGAGACAGGAAAATACTGCAGAGCATATGATTAGTGCCCTTTTAACCTTCCGCCTACCTGGAAAAACTGAAAAAAAAAACATTTTTATAAACTACTGCAGTAGGTGGATTACATCGTAGAGTTAGTGCTAATCAAATTAACGTAGTAATTACCTAACTCTGAGTAGGCAAGACGAAGGAATAGATGTTCCCCAGTATACGAGAAGTCCTGCATATCTAAAAGATCACCGGACCAAATCATACACCTAATTCCTGCCACATAAGCATAAGCAGTACAAGAACAATTGTTTAAACACAACCTTTCACATTCACTTGCACTGTCAAGGCGAAAAATAGTAGCAAGATCAGGGAGTTTCAGTCCACTGAACTTCACAAAAACGTCCTGCGGTCCAACCCCTAGAGACGAGCTATTTCCCTTTTGCTGACATAGTAATTCAGTTCGCCTCACACAACCACCAGTCCAGTTGCCTTTGCTCCATTCGTCACTAGACCGTGGCACAAACCCTCTTAAGCAGCTGCAAATTGGGAATTTATTCTTGCTGCAGACTGCTGAAGGTCCACATGTGTTGTATACATCACATGGTGCATGTACCATTGTAGCATAAACTTGCCAAGCTGGAGCTCCATCGGTCCACTGAACAACTTGAACAGACCCCGAAGACTGAAGTTCAACAAAAGTTAGGAATGAAGTATTTGGAAGAAAAGTGAAATATATGGTTCCCTCTTGAAAGTCTTGCTGAAAAATAAACTGAACTATATAGGCTGCTGAGTCTATACAGGGCAATCCAATGAACTTCAGTCCATTCCACTCCCCCGTTCTGAAGTAAGTAGTAAATTTGTTCCATATATAAAACTGAGGAGGAAGTTGCTCCGATATTCCAATAGAAAAATTTCCAGATGAGGGGTCATTTTCCTTCTGCCAAGAAGACAAGAGCCATCTCTCCCCGGTTAACTTGTTAAAACCTATTTTCATTCCTGGCAAAAAAGTATCACAAGGATAATCGAAACTCTCCCAGTAGCATTGTCCCGAGACATTATCTCTAAGCACCAAATTCCCACTGTCCAGGAGAACAACTGCAACTGTTTTATTAGTAGGTACAGACACATTGCTCGACCAGATAACGTTATTGTGAGTACCATCAAGAAGTACTAAGTTTCCATGTTTGCTAATTGATAGACTAGCAGCGGAATCAGTAACTTTAAGCGGACTCTCTCTGTTTGCAACCCACACAACTTTAATAGGAGGGATATTTTTAAACCATATCCCCAGGTACCTTTTATCGGAATTCGAAGGAGTAAAGAATCCTAATTCAAAAACTTGACTTGCAGATGTTAATGTTTCCCCTACCAAGAGTTTTTGGGATTGCTGAATGGTGTCTGAGGCATTACAGTAATATGATTGAATGATACAACAAGAAAGAAGAGAGATCAAACTAATTTTCCAAGCTTGTATGAATCCCATTTTCTTAAATGGACTTCTATCATAACAAACTTAAAGAGACACTGCACAATTTACAATAACAAAATAAAGGGACTAGAAATTTTCAAACTTGGTGACAAGTTTATTTTCTCAAAAGATATCAAGTCTATTAGAATGTCCAAAAAACTATTCACAACATTTTTGTACACTGGTTTGTCTTTTTGTTTCTTTTTTCCTTTTTCTAATATATATGTAACGATAACAATGAGTATTGGAAGTTATATTTAAACTTTCTCCCTGATACCCTATTTCTAAACTTATTTGGACCAAACTAGAGTACACATCTGGGAATAAACATGTTATCTTTAGCCCCCACCCCTGTGGCCTCTTTTTTTTCCTTAAAACAACTTTTGCTTGAACAATTCAATACTTTCACTTTATTAACATTTTTTTAACTTTCACTTGTTTTAAAGTTGGTCAAACTTCAACAAATCAAACTTCTCCAAAGTAAATTTTGATTTCTCCTTCATAAAATGCCGAACATGCTAGTATACTCGTATAAATTCCTTATAATTTGTAGTTTAAATTAGAATTATTAAAATTTGTTATTTCTTTTAGATTGAAATTTCTAAAATTAGTGTATAACTCCATTCCTTAATTATATATATTAATTTAATTTAGATGTGTAACTTCTGTTTGTCATCTTTTATTTTCAAATAACAACTCTTTAAGAAAAAAAAATCTACAACAAAATTTCATAGAGTTGATAAAAGTTTAATTTGGTCAACTTTTTTTTTTCAAAAATATTTTTTAAAAAATTTATTAATTATTAACAAAATAGAAGTAAATAATTCTTCCTTAAGAAAAATATTTTCAGCTTTGTTAAAATTATAAGGCTGACTTTAAAATGACTCCATTTCGTAATCATAACCAAAGAGAATAAATAGAAGCCATAAAATCCTATTTGTTGTGCGGAATACTACTTATATTATTGGTTGTCCTTGTACAAAATTCTGGGTCCCCATTGGTCACACCTCAAAATTAATATAATCTATTTTAGAAAAGGAAGGTCTAGTTTAACTACGAAGTTTAAGAAAATATTTTTTTTAATATTGTGATTTTAAATTAAAGTTATATCAAATATATCAAAATATTATTTAATTTTGTAACATTAAATATTCCACGTTAAAGTTAAAATTAAAATGTTGCAAAACAAAAAGTTATTCTTTTCTAAAGAGAATAGAAAAGAAAACAAGTCTTCTTTTTTTTAAAAAAGAAATGGAGTGTAACAATTTTTTTTTATTTTATATATTTTAATATTTAACTTGACTAGTCAAATGAAATAAAAATTCAAGGTATAATTGTAAACCAGATTTTTATTCTCAAATAACTATATCTTGATTCAATTATATGAAATAAAAAATCTAATAATAACTCAAAGTTTTATAGGAAGGAAACTTTTGATAGAATTTTAAGCAAATAAAAAATAATTTTGCATTAGTAATATTTGGTTGTCCTGAATAAAAATTGGTTCTCAATAGCCACAATTTGCAAAGGACGCTCTTATTGCACATAGTAAGGATAGAATTTAGTGTAACTACCCATAATAACGAAGCTGCAGCATTATAAATTTTTATACCAAAATGGTCGCCCCTGTTTAGCATTATTTGAGCATTTCTCATAATTTTGAGCAATCGAATTCCGCTGGGAAGGGCGGAGAAGAGGAGAATGGAGCAGTAAAGAAGACTAGGGACTCTGGTTTTAGGGTTTTCTTTCTGCTTTGGCGGCCATATTTTTTGAAGCAGACATGGACAAGCTATGTGCTAATATAGTACTCTTTTTCACTGAAGCTGTTGAGCCGCTTTGTCCAAAATAATATTAAATTGGCTATTTCAATTCTGATACCAGTAATTGTCTGCTCTTCCTTTGAAGCAAATGCTTCCTATCAGGAATATTCTTGTACCATATCCCAAGATAAAGTCTGCCTCGAGTGAAGATGCCTGAAATCAAATATGACTTTGATCTACTGGGAAGAGGACAGTGTAATGTGTGGATTAAGTCTGCTAGTATTTAAGTGGAGAAGCATAGAGATACGGTAATATTATCCATGGAGTTTCGAACTGTGCACTATTTGGTCAAGCTGAGACAAGGCTAAAATTCTTAGAAGGTATCATTTGCACACAAAGTTTTGATATAAAGTCTCCCTTTTGGGTAATGCCTTAAAATCTTTTATTGCTTCTTTTAATAGCAGCCAGAGCAGAATCAGGAATTCAACTAGGCTTTCTAATACCTTTCGACAAAAGTTCCCATGTTTCTCTGGTATGTCCTGCCATTAATTTCTTTTCCTTAGAGGAGTTGATGAAATGTATGTCCTTAGAATTGTAGAATTTAACATTATCTTTATGTGATATATTATAAGGTTGGCTACTGTTTGGTATTGCTTTAGGATAGGTCATTCTCTTTTGAAATATAAGAGAACATTTATTAACACTCATAGAGTTGAAGATTTCTTCCATATTTGAGTTTCATGCAACAAGTCCACCACCACCCAATTGATACTGATTAATTAAATAGTAAAATAATTCCACTCCCCTTCTGTCTCAAATGGAGCAGAAGCTGATCTCCATAAATATAGTCCGATTTATGCAGAACGTGGTAATAGCTATTGCCTGTGTTTCAACGGATGAAATACTAGTTCTCAAGCTTTAGAAGAACTGCAAAATGGGTTCTTGAAGTGATAGGAGATAGAAAGCATGTAATCTGTCCCTCGATTATGCAGTGATATATACTGACCGATTGAAATGCTTCATTTTAACTATGTATGACAAGTGGGACTTGCTCGATTGGTGGAGCATCTCCATCTACACACAGTTAAAGAAAAAACTTCAGCCATACTGATTGAACAAAGTTGTGACATTGCAGAGCTGAACCACCTACTAATTGCTATACACATGATGTGCTAAAGTATACCTAGCTAACAAAAAATTATGAACATAGTTCCAAGTATACTTGAACATACTTCCAAGTATAACTTGAACATAGTTACGCTACTTGATCCCGTTCTCTTCAAATGAAACCGATATGTATGAAGGGACAAACATTAACCAATCATCTACCTATTAGTACACTAACTGTGACGTTGTTGGAAGATGGCAAATCCTGATTCCCATGCCATATCTCTTCTTCATCCACAGATCTTCTCATTGAAGTATAAGTAGGTTGCCTAGGCAAGGGCAATCTTACATTGTCAGTTTCCAACATCAAAACCACAGAAGACATGTTTGGTCTGTGAGCAGCCAAATCTTGAACACAAAGCAATGCCAAGTGTATACATCTCAATGCTTCATTGTGTTGACAACCATCCCAAATTGAACGATCCACTAGGTCCATTGGTCTACCTTCATCCCACTTCTCCCATGCCTGAAATATTTTCCAACAGAAAAATATGGGAAAGATGACAACTCCGTCATTGCTCATCACACAAAATATTAACCCCATTATTCAGACAGCTTGTTCTAGTCTAAAAAGATTGAAATAGTGGAGAAAATTTTTCAGACGTACATATCCAATGATGCCTGAATGCTCATCGGTCCGATAGCTTGTATTTCTACGCCCACATATAATTTCAAGCAGTAGTATGCCGAAGCTGTAGACATCAGATTTTCCAGAAAACAAGCCTTCCATTGCATACTCAGGAGCCATATATCCACTGTGTTCAGCAACAAGGTACAAAATATAATGGATTTAGCTCCAAGAACCAGAAATTTTGAAATTTTAGAGTCTCTTAGAAGATTTAAAATCAAATGATACTTACTATGTTCCTACGATCCTGTTTGTATTTGCTTCATTTTGGTTACCTCCAAATATTCTGGCCATGCCGAAATCTGAAATTTTTGGGTTCATCTCTTCATCCAATAGAATGTTACTAGCCTTTAGATCCCTATGGATTATTCTGAGCCTTGAATCTCTATGGAGATACAGTAATCCCCGGGCAATTCCTTCGATAATGTTGAAGCGTTGTCTCCAGTCTAACTGGGATTTCCTAGCAGTATCTGTCAAAGTTTAACAGCCAATACAATTGTTAGCATCTATCTCAATGAGATGTGTTGCTATAGTACATCTATGGGAGAAGCAGAAATTATTTTGATAGAATTTCCTGAACTTACCAAATAGAAATTTATCTAAGCTTTTGTTGGGCATGTACTCATAAATCAACATTTTCTCTTCTCCATCAACACAGCAACCCAAAAGTCTAACAAGATTTCTGTGTTGCAATTTTGCAATTAGGGTCATCTCATTCTTGAACTCCTCATCACCTTGTCCAGACTTTTGTGAAAGCCTTTTTACAGCAACTTCTTGACCACAAGGTAGCCTTCCCTAAAGATTTGAAAAACGTTCACTTTATTCCAAAACATGGCCATTTGCTTCCTAAAGGAAACAAAATAATCCATCAAGATCGCAAAATTTACCTTATAAACGGGGCCAAATCCCCCTTGCCCAAGCTTGTTTGCAAGAGAAAAGTCGTCAGTAGCTGTGGCCACCATGCTGAAGCTAAAAAATGCTAATTCTGTACCATTTCCTTGATGCCCTTCAGCACTGAGGTCGCATGGTCCAGAATTTTCCGTAGAGAACTCTCCACTCCTAACTAAATGGTTTTTGGGAATTTCATCGGTCCTTGTGGATTCTGAAGATCGTCGAAGTTATAAGTACAACATGGAATACGTACTAAATCCAATTAGCAAGTCATAAAGGTTGCTGCATCAAAATTTACCTCGTTTTCTGGCCCTGTATTTGCATACTAGCCAAATGGCCACCATAACAACCAAAGCCAGAGCTACTAGAGTTGATATTACAACAATTATGATAGTCTTCTTTTTCTTACCTGTTTCAGAAAACATTCAAAGGAGAAATCAAGAAATTAGAAAGGCTAATGATTCTCCAAACAGAAGGAAGAAAAAGATACATCTGCTTACTATTTGGGCTTGCTACTATAAAGAGTAAAGACAAACAAGATTAATCTTTGTACTAAAGCACAACTACTTTGGTTTTAGATTTGTATAATTGCTCGAATGAAAAGAAAACTGGTAAGAGATTTATGAATAGGCAGAAAATAATGTGCTTACCGACTTCAGAAGGGTGAAGGCGAACATAAAGAGTGTTCCCACCTCCTTCAAAATGCTCTATATCAACTAGATCGCCATGCCATATCATACAATTGATTCTTCTGACAAAAGCATAAGCGTTGCAGGAACAATCATTCAGGCACCTCATTTTGCACTCTTCGGTGCTTACTTGTAGAGTATCTGCATGATCAGGCAATTTAACTCTCCGAAGAGTCAAGAATCCATCATCTTTTGCACTATCATTCCTCGAAACACTGCTGTTGCTCCTGCATTCCAATTCTGTCCTCCTAACACATCCTCCAGTACGGTTCTCAGCATGCCACTGCTCCTGAACACGTGGTACAAATCCTTCTAAGCATCGGCATTTGTCTTTATCACATTCTGCGAAATTCCCACAGAAGTTATACAAGTCACAACCACTTTCTGGCCTAGACTGTAAAGTGTTCCATTTCCCCTCGTCTCTGTTCCACAACTGTTGTTGCTCAATTCCAGTCACAGTAAGCTGGAACCTCACAAAAGAAGATGTGGTTGGGGGACTGTAAGTGAGTAACAATTTACCATCACCTTCGTTTTGAATTCTGAAACCAGAGAAAAAAGTAGTTCTAGTCGCATCTGGAACACCAATGAATTCCGCTCCATCAAAATGTCCACTCCTCCATCGTCTATTCGGTCCATCCCAGATTACAAGCTGAGGTGCCCCACGAGGATCAAACCCCATTGAATACCTTCCAGGTGAAGGGTCACTCTCATTTGTCCAAGAACTGAGAACTTTTTGCTCTTTGCCTTGTGCTTCCATTAAAACTTCCATTCCAGGCAAAAAGGTATCTGTGGGATTGGAAAAGCTCTCCCACAATTCAACATTTAACCTCGTAGTATTCCTATCATTCTTAAGGATGACAAGATTGCCATCATCATTCAGACAAGCCGTAGAATTTCTGGTTTCATTAGAAACATTAGACGACCAAAGTAAATTCCCATGTCCATCTTTAACTACCAAATTCCCAATTTTATCAATTGAAAAAGTACCCTTTTTATCATGGACAGGATTGTTCCTGTTGGCAACCCAAATAGATGTTTTTTCTTGTACATTAGCATACCATATACCAAGATACCTTTTACTAGTCCCTGCAGGACTAAAGAACCCCAAAACAAAATCCCCTCCTTTAGAAGTGATGTTATCACCATCTTTTAGAGTCTCTCCTATCGTAATTCTATCACCAGCTAAACAGAATGAGGAGAAACAAGATAGAATGAAAAGAAACAGGAACCAAAGGAGAAATCTAAAGCCAGTGGCCATTCAAGAATTTGGAAATGTTGATGCCACAATTGAAGAATGGAGAAAATTCTTAACAAGGGGAGGAAGAAGAAATTGGGATTAAAGAAAAGAGAATAGCACCAATCAAAAAAAAGTAAGAAGAAGGTTCTGATGAGCCGCAGATTAGTTGGCTAAGCAAAGAATAATATTAGGAGTAGAGAAAGATTGACCTGATAGAGGTTGCCTGTATATGTAGTTGAAGATTCTTTGGGCTGACCAACCACCTTTCTCTGCCCCACAAGTCAATTTTTGCTTTTTACGTGAAGAAATGCCTTGATTTCAATAATATAAACTCCACTAGCACTACTAATTTGAAAACAGTAAATATCTAGGAAGCTTACTTAATTACTCCCTCCGTCTTATATTATACGTCACTTTTCATTTTACATAATTATTAAAAAATTATTAATATACTAATAAGTTTTATTATTTTACTTTTTATTTATTCAATATATATTTAATTAAATTTTAAAAAAATTATTAATATCCTAATTAATGATGGAAGTAAAATGAGAAAAATAATTAATTTTATCATAATTTAGTAAGTAACCATATAATATGAGATAAATATTTATAGAAAGATGCTCATATACTATGAAATAGAGGGAGTACTAGGAATTATGCAACAAAATTATTTAATTTTATTTTGTATTTAATAATTCACTTTATCATGTCAATTTTTTTTATAAAAAAAATATAAGTTAAGTGATATTATTGATATAAAGTAAAATTAAATGACTTTACTGTGTAATCTCTTATATTTGAGGACCTTTTAAAATATTTACCCATTTAAAAAGTGTAAAAGGACAAACTTATTCTTGATAAAATCCATTCTATTTTAGGTAAAGATATAAATAATAGTATGTCAAAATCTCCTTTGACCTATGTGGTCAAAAAACATGTTAGGCAAAATATTTAAAAATTAAACCTCCACCCCCCACAAAATGAATATACTACTACATTTTACTATATATGTTTTGGTTGCAACTTGCAATAGCATAGCTCTTTGGTCAAATGGACCTCTTCCATCATATCTTCAACTTTGCTACTATTATGATAATTTTTCCATTTTGAAACTTATAATTTGACTACATTAATTTATGATTTTCTTTGTTCTAATTCATGTTGTGTCCCCTTTATTTTAGATCAAATGGAATTTTCCTTCTATTTTAGGGAAAATAATTGCATTTTTGGTCCTTAGGTTATGGATAAATTTTGATTTCAATTCTTATAATATTTGACTAAGCAACATAAATCTTCAATTAATTAAAATAATATGCATTTTGGTTCATTTGTATGGTAAATTGTACTAATTTTTAGATTGTCTTTAAATTACATTAATCTCAAATATGAAGTAATATAGTACAAATTTAATAATACATCAATAATTGAATGTTTAAGCACAGAATAATTTATTAATTGTAAAGATTTATAATCAGAGGGATCAAAAGCAAACATATCAATTAAGTGAAAATTAAATACATTTAATCAAAAACCACAGGAACCAAAATAAAAAATTGTTTAATATCTGAGGGACTGAAAGTGTAATTTTCCTTCTTTTTAAGTAGATCTTTTTGGGAGTGGAGAAGGATGGCTTTGCCACTTTTGGTTTTGGGCAAAAATAGTTAGTGTAACTCAAATAGATAGTCATAACTCACCAGCATTAGTCGTGGTACGGTGATGAGATTATTTCATTATTTTAAATTAATTTTATAATATTTTTTATAAAAATATTTTATCTCAAATTATTTAATATGATTTTTAAAAATAGTGATTTAATTTTATAATATTTTTTATAAAAATATTTCATCTCAAATTATTTAATATGATTTTTAAAAATAGTTATCTTATATTTTCTCATCTCATATCAATAAATTGTATTATTAAAAATAATTATCTCAAATTCTTTATCAATTATAAAATTAATACAATTTTTTATATTTTATCCTTATAATTAAAACTATTCTTCTTATTTATAATTTCTTAAAGGGTATGAAAAAAAAATAAACAACTAATATGAAACAAAGAAAGTATGTCATTTTAGAAGTTTAAGACAAAATTGATTTTTAATTTTTTTATTTAATGCTCTTATCATAATTATTCTTAAAGATCACAATCATCTCAATGATGGAGAGATAACACATACAAATAAATATTTAATAAAAAAAAGTTATATCTTAAAAAATAAATAAAAATAAAAAAAGTTGAAACTCCTCAAAATTAATATTTTCTTTAGAGACTTCTAAAAGAAAAGCACAACAAATAATTTGATGCTTTTAGCTTGGCATATTCCTAAAGAAATTCACTCATCCCTGATGTAAGAGATATACTTCCTTCGTTCAATTTTACTTGATTCCTTATTGACTTGACACGAGGATTAAGAAGTAGTAAATGATGGGATAATTTTACCAAATTACTCTTTGAATGTAATAAATGTGATGTCTTGAAAAATTTAATAGAGAAATAATTATAATTAATGATAAGGGTAAATTAGGAACTAACGGGTTGTTTGGTTTGGATATAAGTTATGCTGGAATTAGTTATGATGAGATAAGTTATGTTGTGATTAGTTATGCTGAGTGTAGTTTTTAGTGTTTGTTTGGTTTGACATATTCAAAATACTATTCATGGTATAATTTCTAAGAATAAGTTGTTTGTTTACAAAAATAGCCTCTATCTTATTTAATTTTTTTCTAATTTTCTTTGCAAACTTTATTTATGCATAATTAAGATAAAATTCCATCTTGGTTAATGTATGTATATACTATGCATTTCATGATTGTGCCATGTGTTTTAAAAAATTAAACTTTTATCCTATTTAACTTAAAAATAAAATTTTCATCTTATTTAGCTTTAAATAAATTTTACAT
>JAOTQJ010000049.1:17784939-17803415 GCA_025642045.1 Solanum sejunctum | reverse complement strand
TTATAATATATATTTGTGTGATAGTAAATCATCTTTTCTTTTTCATATAAATCTAATGTAAAGAGGTATATTAAGACATTGATAGTTGAAATATTTTTCATCATCGATCGTTGATTTTTTCTTAAAAATAGTTACAAAATATATACAAATATTATTAAAATTCAAAATAATAAAATCAAAATATTTTTCACATCTATCATTGATCATTGATTTTTCTCAAAGTAGTTATAAAATATATACAAATATTATTAACATTCAAAATAATAAAATTATAATTAAAGAATGTAAATTTAAAACTAAAGGTCATAGTTAAAGTGGATCCCATAATTTTAATAAAATTATATGATTAATCAAATTAAAATAAAATAATTTTTTAAAAAATTTCCAAAAATATCCTTTAACGAAGGAGACACGTGGACTAAAGAGAATTGATGTGATGACTAACAACAAAAATATGTTCGTTGGCTACTACAGTAATTAGACTGGCTGAAACTGAACAAATTAGATTCTTCCTCTCAATCAGCCAACATTATAGGCCATATGGTTTTTTCCTCTATTTGATTAGAGAAAGAGCTTCTCTTTCTATGATTTGTTGGAGTTAGTCTTTTCTTTGACATACTTCTTTTTACTTTAATTATTCACAAAAATACAGAATTATATTTTTATCGGTCCATTCTTTCTTATCACATGTTAACAACAAAAGTCTCTCTCTAATTTAAAAAAATTTTCCTTGTTGAATAAGAAGAGCTCTTTAGTTTCTTCTCTTCATATTGAATCATTCTTTATTATGCTTGTAAAAAATCAATACCAAAGGAGTTATCTCATATTGAATAATTCTCCTTCGATAAGCTTGTGAAGAGTTCGTAAAAGAAAGTTGCATCACGAATATGAGAAATGGTATCAAATGTAGGTGAGTCCTAATAAGCAGTCTTGACTCTTGTGAGGGATAAAAAAAGAGTTAATTCATAATACACATAACAAATTAAAAAGCTAGCTCTTTGATCTAATGTTCGTCGTAGTTTTGAAGTGAAATATATGAAATTGAGTTTTCACTTTTCACTTAGTTGGTGGATATGTGAATTACCAAAATATACCCCGGGAAGGGAATTTTTGAAATCATAAGCCATTTGAACACAACACCTACAAATTAAAGATCGATTATCACGTCTTCTTAAAATTGCATATATATAAGGTTGCACGTATAACTCATCTGTCCGGCCCAATCTAGCTCCTTTTTAAGGAAAAATTATACGGATAAATAAATATATACTAGTTAATTAGTTAATATAGCTATTGTTTGAATTAATTACGACTAACTTGGCAGTGGCGAAGCCAGGATGGTTTGTTTTGGGACTTCCATAATGGAGGTCTCAAGTGTGAAACTGCTTCTGTAACAACCTCAATTTCACAATAGAAACATTCAAGTATTATAATAATCAAACTCAACGTCACAATTGAAAATAGAACTAACAAAGAACTTGTAGAACAATAATGAAATAGTAAAAGATAGATCAAAGAAGATAACTTGAAAGAGATGAGAAGATAGACAGGGGATGAGAGACTAGACATTTCTTTTCTCACAATTTGCATAATTCCCAAATCACGTTCATTACCCTTTTTTATGAAATCACTCCATGCCTGCTACTCAATTCGGATCCCAAATTAACCTGGCCCTATTGCTTGTTCTCATCCCAATAACTACTTGTATGACCTTGATATCTATATTGGGCTTGACTTGGTTCATAACACCTTTCTTGCTACAGCAGGAGGGTTGGCCTTATGGGTTGAGCTCGTTGCACGTGGTTTGCCTAGTGTTGTTTACCTGTCTTGTATAGTTTGCAAGCTATTGTATAGAAGCCATTTACCCCTATTTGAAGTCAAAGGGTAGAGGCTGTGGGTTTCTTCCCATCAAAAGAAAAGATAATAATACTGCTACAGGTACCATTTTAAGGAGGTAATGATCTTTGCCTGCCTGTTGAAAACTTTGCATCCTATCGTGGTTCCAATACAGTTATGGTATCAGCGTTCACGGAACCTTGGTTTTCAGAATATCCTTTCTGTGGTGAAGCATGTCCTCCTGTAAATGCAGGTTGTTTAGGAGTAGGTAGTTCAGTGATATCACTAGTGAGCATTGACAGAACTGTGGAGACATTTGGCCTATCTTCTGCATATTCTTGAACACATAATAAGCCAATATGTACACATCTCACAACCTCTTTCGCGAAGCTTGAATCAAATATTTTGGGGTCTATCAATTTTACGATATTATTTTCATTCCACAACTTCCATGCCTGAAGAACAAAGACTTTGTCAAACAGCATAATATTATTTTCAGAAGTTTCATAAGTTTTCTCCTCTTTTTTTTTTTTTAATCCTTATTTATGGTTTGATGAGTAAGCAAAAACATTAGAGTTCCATAGGTGCCAGAATGTACTTACATATGCAAGTAGAGTTAGTTCATCTTCATCGTCATAAAAACTAGAGTTCTTCCTTCCACTGACAATTTCTAATATCAACACACCAAAGCTGTAGACATCTGATTTTTCTGAGAATCTTCCATGCATTGCATATTCAGGGGCCATGTAACCACTGCATAGCATATTAATAAAGAAACTCAATTACTAATGATGCCAGTTCATCCATGAGAAAATGAAGGAAGCAATACAAACTTACTATGTGCCAACAACTCTTATAGTGTTGGCCTGATCTTGATTGCCTCCAAAAATCCTCGCCATCCCAAAATCTGAAATTTTTGGGTTTAGGTATTCATCCAACAGGATGTTGCTTGCCTTCAGATCTCTATGAATAATTCGTAGTCTTGAGTCTCTGTGAAGATAAAGGAGGCCTCGACCAGTTCCTTCAATAATTGTGGCTCGTTTACTCCAATCAAGGAACTTTTCCTGGCGTGAACCTGAAAAGGTATCGCCATAATAGGCATGATGGATTTTGTTTGCTTGAAGAAATGATGTTTTCTTTTGAGTCTAGAAGTCCTTAAGTAGCAGGACAGGCAAAAACAATGAAAGAAAGTTCTGCACTGACCACAGAGATATGCATCTAAGCTTTTATTTGGCATGAAATCATAAACCAGCATTTTTTCTCCTCTCTCTGTGCAGCATCCGAGGAGTCTAACAAGATTACGATGTTGTAGTCTAGAAATCACGACGACTTCATTCATAAACTCCTGTAGCCCCTGACCAGAAGACTGTGAAAGCCTTTTTACTGCAATTTCTTGTCCATCTGGCAATTTTCCCTGCAGATAATCGATCTAATTTATTTCATATTCTTTAATTTATCAGAACCCTGAAGAGATTTATCAATAAACATTACTTTGTAGACTGGACCAAAGCCTCCTTGCCCCAGCTTGCCAGCTGCGTGAAATCCGTCAGTTGCCTTTGCTAACATATCAAAGCTGTACAAGGTGATGTCTTCAATTTTGACTTGATTGATGTCATCTTTAATCATGCCTTCTTGGTAAAGATTTGGAGATGCTTCTCTTAAGCATGCTTCAGTTTTCCTCTTCCTTTCTGGTTTAGAATGGACATTCAGAAATCATACAATTTGAAGATGTAGATGTTCTAGTTTGTGTTCTCGAAAATCTCATTTGATTAATTACCTCTGTGCTTAGACAACATTTTCCAGAAAAGATATCCACATAAGATAACTGTTATTGAGCCTATCGAGACTATGGTTGCAATAGCCGCAACAGGAATGCCTTTCTTGTCATTTACAGCTGCAAAACGTGTATGAGCCATAGATAGTTCTTTGAGTATATCTTTCTTTCCATGAAGGTGAAAGCAATATGAGAATTTGAGACTACTTCAATGGCATTGTAGATTTTATTAGGAGTTTCTCGGTTATATTCTTCAAATACTATAGACTTGAAATTTCAACTCTCCAGCCAGTTCTTCCACAGAAAAAAACAAACAAACTAAATACTTGAAAGATTAAGGTTGAAAAGAAGTATGTTACCAAGTTCAGAGTAGGCAAGGCGAATGAATAAATCAGCCGCCCTATCCATGGAGTATTCTTGAATATCAATTAAGCTTCTATTCCACTGCATACAACCAATGCCTATGTAGTAAGAATATGCCATGCAGGAACAGTTTCTTAAACAATCACTCTCACAGTCTTCTTTCGCAGAGGATACGGAAATTATAAAATCTGGCACTCCCATTGTCTGCAGCTTCAGAAACCCATCCTTCTTCCCCTTCTCAACATCTGTTTTGTTCCTTTGACAGTCTAGCAGAGTCCTTCTGATGCATCCACCAGACCAATCTCCTTTCTCCCATTCCCATTCATTTTTAGGCTTAAAACCTTTTATGCAACTGCATATTGGAGAACTCTTTGGATTACAGCTTCCAAATGGCCCGCACTTAGCATAAACATCACACTCACTTCGGGGATTTGCCCATGTTACCACCCAATCCTTCTTACTTTGATCCCAAACCTTCTCCTGATAAGACCCTGTTGAATTCAAGCAATAGTAGAGTATCCAAGACTGATTTCCATAGGAATAAGTTTGGTAGGCGGTGCCAGCATTATCAGCTACAATGTCAACACCAGAGCGATAGGAAGATTTCATTTCTGGTAATCCTATGTATATCTGCTTATTCCATGGACTACTACGCCAGTAAGGAGCGGTGTTATTCCAAATAAAAGCCTGGGGGATGTATTGAAGTTGAATTCCAGCTGAGAAGCTCCCAACAGATGGATCATCAGGACTTCTCCATGATTTCAGGGGCGATGTTGTGTTAGTACTTCTATCAATGCCCATTTTCATGAGCTGTAAGAGAGAATCTGTAGGATGTTGAAAGCTTTCCCATAGAACTCTTCCACTTGAACTGTCTTTCAAGACTAAGTTGCCAGTGTCCAAGAGCTGAGCAGTGGAATTCTTCATGGAGTTTGAAATACTCGATGACCAAATTAGCTTCTCCTGTCCATTCAAGATTACAAGATTACCATCTTCTGATATCGTGAGTATTCCGCTAGAATCATTTATAGGCTTGTCTTTGTTAGCTACCCATACTGCAGTTGGTGTTGGTGATGGTAGGTTAAACATAATCCCTACATAACGATTTGCAGAACTCCCAGGACTGAAAAATCCCAGTTTGAATCTTTTGCCCCTGGAAAATACCATTTCCGAGTCCCTCACTGGCTCGCTACTGCTAATGGTGTCTGAAGCATTGACACCGGAAAAAACTACATAAAAGCAACAGAGCAAAAGAAGAAATGATCTATATAAGCTCATGCCAATTCTTTTCTGCCAAAAGGTTCAGTCTACCATTTGACATGTAATATGAGAACTTCAACAATGACCCTTTTTAGCCACAAAATACAAGATTTTTGGACACTTACATTTCTCTTCAGTTATCTTGGGGTATCTATTAATTGTTAGACCCATATTTCAAATGATTTCTTCTGGGTCTTACTGTTTTCCAGAGTAGTTTTCTGCATTTAATAACTTTGATTCTGCAAAATTTCTTGGGCTGATGTGACAAAATCTGAGACTAGAAGCGGAACTTGATGAGTAATGACATCTATTTGAGAATTGGTGTTTTATAAAATGTTTTGTTACCTTGAACTGTTGAAGATGTTTTTCTCCAAATGAGTCATAATGACTTGCCTCCATATAAAGTCTCGTAAATATACGTTGTCAAATGATTTGGTAGATAAGAAGTTTGCGTAGTGAGCATAGACAGAACAATGGACATATTTGGTCTACCCAAACTTCTGCATATTCTTGACCATATAATAGTCCAACCGTGTGACCATGTCAAACTGCAGGTCTGTTATTATCTTGGGGTCTACTAATTTGACAATCTTGTTTTCGTTCCAAAACTTCCGTGCCTGAAGAGCAAAGGCATTGACAAAATAATAGCAAATTGAGACACGGAAAGTTAACATTTCATTTCCCATAACTGTAGAAAAAAACATCTGATTTTCTGAGTAACTTCTTTCCGTTGCCTGTTCAGGCACCACATAACCACATCATCACATAATAATTTTGAATGGTTACTTGTTGGCTTCTTTTAGGGTTGTTCATCCATAATATGTTGCTTGCATTCAATCTCTATGAATAATCATAGACCATCAGTTTCTTCCTTTCTTCAGAGTCAACTGGAATGCAAAGTTAAATCCAAATCCCGATCCACAACAAGTACACCTCAGTCCCAAACAAGTTAGGGTCGGCAATATGAATGTCCAGTTCATCATTTATGTCCAAATCATATCATCATCTTCAAATGAAACTAACTAGTTAATCTCATGAACTAAAATTCTCACTGCTAAAGGACTCAGCTCGGTTTAAACTTTTCTCTTGGATTCTAAATGTAAAATCACATACAAGAATAGTTACAGGAAATGAATAAGATATATGTATACATCAAAATTGTAAGATCTCTATCGTGCTTCCATAATAGTAATACTAACATTGTTCACAGAGACTTGAATTCTGGAGGAGCCTTTTTTGGAACAGGTCGGTCTTGTTGTAAAAGCAGGTTGTTTAGGACTTGGCAAATCATCAATTTCCCGGGAGAGCATTGACAAAATTGTGGAGACATTTGGTCTGTCTTCGGCATATTCTTGTACGCAGAGCAGTCCAACATGTACACATCTATGAATCTCCTTTTCGAACTGCAGTTCATTTATCTTGGAGTCAACCAATTCAGGAATCTTTTTTTCGTTCCACATCTTCCATGCCTGAAGAACAAGCATATTGACAACAGAGTAGAAACTTGCATTATGAAAAGTAGACATTTCATAGAAACTAGGAGCTAAATATTCATATGAACTTACATATGCTAGAAGGCTTAATGCACAGTCATTTTGGTAAAAGCTAGTGTTCCTCCTTCCACTTATAATTTCCAGTAACAATACGCCAAAACTGTAAACATCTGACTTTTCTGAGAATCTTCCTTCCATTGCATATTCAGGTGCCATATAACCACTGCATCACATTACAAATTTGATTGGTTACTTGTTCTTTTCATTTTAACCATGAAAAATTGGAGAGTGAGATTCACAAACTTACTAAGTTCCAACAACCCTAATTGTATTGGCCTGATCTTGGTTGCCAGAAAAAATCCTTGCCATGCCAAAATCTGAAATTTTGGGGTTCAAGTATTCATCCAACAAAATGTTGCTTGCCTTTAAATCCCTGTGGATAATCCTTAGTCTTGAATCCCTGTGAAGGTATAGGAGGCCTCGGCCGATTCCCTCAATGATGATCACACGTTTACTCCAATCAAGGAAGTATTCCTCTTCAGAGTGTGCACCTGTAAAGGTTCAAAAATATTTCTTTTTTAGTTAGACAGTATGGAATATAAAGAAAAGTAAATAAAAGAAAAAGAAACCAACCAAAGAGATAGACATCCAAGCTTCTTTTTGGCATGAATTCATAAACCAGCATTTTCTCTCCTCTCTCTATGCAGCAGCCGAGAAGTCTAACAAGATTACGATGCTGAAGTTTGGAAATCACCAAAACCTCATTCATAAACTCCTCTTTCCCCTGACCAGATGACTGTGAAAGCCTTTTCACAGCAATTTCTTGTCCCTCTGGAAGTTTTCCCTGCAGTTATATAGTATGACTTCAATTTATTTTCTGAAAAAAGATAATAAAACACTCAATCAAACAAAGCGAACATCACTTTATAAACTGGACCGAAACCACCCTCCCCAAGCTTGCTAGACAGATGAAAATTGTCGGTTGCATTTGCTAGAATGTCAAAGTCGTATATGGGTAGATCTTCAAATTTAACTCTGTTAATGTCATCTCTGGCCAAGCTTAGCTTGTAATAGCTTGGAAATGATTTGCTTGATAAGAGCTCGCGCTTTCTCTTCCTTCCTGAATCAAAATGTACGTTGAGAAATCAATTCATTTGCCTGATTAAAGTTACTGTAGATAAGCTTGTTACCTCTATGTTTAGCCAATAGTTTGTTGGAAATGTATCCCAAAATGGCAATGACTATTGCGCAAATTATTGGAACTACGATCCTGATGGCTAATTTATTGCTATTCTTTTGTTCTGCATTTAAAAGTAAGTCTCCATTATTACACATGCATTTCGGTATGCAGATCATAAGTAAACATATATGTTGTTTTTTAGACAGGAAGCTAAAGAATGCAAACCTAACTGTAAAAGGTTATTACCTTGTTCAGTATATGCAAGGCGAATGAATAAATCAGCCCCGCCATTGGAGAATTTCTGACAATCAATTAAGCTCCCCTCCCAGTGCATACACCCTATGCCTGTGTAGTATGAATAAGCTAAGCAGGAGAAATTTCTCAAGCAATCACTTCGACATGAGTCTTCTTCGACTGAAGGTACCCAATTAGCGGAATCCGGCACTTTCATTGACTCCAATTTCAAAAACCAATCTTGCTTACTTTTCTCAATGTTAGAGTTGTTTCTTTCATTCGCTAACGCGGACTTTCGTATGCATCCATTTGTCCAGTTTCCTTTGCCCCACTCCTCTTGATTTTTTGGTGTAAACCCTTTCAAACAACTGCAAATTGGTGAACTTTTAGGATCACAGCTTCCAAAAGGTCCACACTTCCCATAAAAATCACACTCATTTGAAGGATTTGCCCATGTAACTTTCCACTCTTTCGTTGTAGCATATAAATCTTTTTGCTGCAGGAATCCTGTTGAGTTCAAGACTAAGTATACGATGTCATCACCTTGATATGCATATGAATAGGAAAAGTAGGCGGTGCCCGCGTTGTCATTTACTAGCTCAAATCCACTGAAATAGAAAGAAGTCATGTCTGGTATTCCAATGAAAATCTGTTTATTCCATGGACCGCTACGCCAATGAGGTAAGCCATTCTTCCATATGAAAATCTGCTGAATTGGTTCAGTTTGAGTACCAGCTGTGAAACTCCCATCAGATGGATCGACAGAACTTTTCCACGATTTCAACAGATTTGTGGTGTTAGTACTCTTATCAGTGCCAAGTTTCATGTGCTGCAATAAGGAATCTGAAAGATCACTAAAACTTTCCCATAGAATTCTCCCACTGGAGTTGTCCTTCAAAACCAAGTTTCCAGTATCCAAGAGCTGGGCTGTAGAATTTCTCGCAGCTGGTGAAATATTGGATGACCATACACTCTTATCCTGTCCATTCAAGATTACAAGATTGCCATCTTCTGATATTGTCAGTCTTCCACTAGAATCTTGTAAAGGCTTGTCTCTATTGGCTACCCATATAACAGATAGTGATTGGCTATTAAACATAATACCAACATAACGATTCGCAGAATTCTCAAGACTGAAAAAACCCAATTTGAATGTTTTTTTATTGGAGACTAAAGTTTCTGAACCTTGCAGGAACTGATTGCCACTAATGGAGTCTGATGATGCATTACTTAAATGGAAAAACAGAACAAGAAAAGCGTGCCAAAGAAGTATCTTTGTGCAGCTTAAGCTCAGCTTCATTGCTCTGAGTTTAAGTTTCTTCTGCCGCCAATAAGCACTAGAATATAGTTTTCGTCTGAAATTAATTTTCCTATTGTTGCAGTATTTGTTGATATTTTCTCACTTGTTTTTTATTTCTTTGTTCAATAGTATCATTTTTCGCGTTAATTTGTCAGTTGTCTGGATCAAATGCCTTGGTTGACCCGTCTGTTACACTTGGGTGATGACTAAAATATTTTATCATCATTCATTAACTTAGGATGGTATTTGGTAAGCTGACCACATTAGTGTAATGTGAACAATATGATATTTACAGGTCAATTTTCAGCAGTCAAAAACATGAGGATTTGTTCAAATGTCAATTTGTTAAGAAATATATATTATTGAAGCTAGGTAATAGGCAGAAAGATCCTACACTCTAGAATAAGATTGTCTACATAATGTCTGCACCATTATATGACAAAGAGTTAGGAATCTTCCTGGAAAAGGCCATTGAAAAGTCAATTGTTTTATTGGGTTCAGTCTGAATAGGGATGTAATGGTCAATAATGCTTCATTTCACTTCCTTTTTGTTTTTCTATTTGACCAAAATCTTACAAAAGAAAAAAAAGTGATGTGCGTCACTAATTAGATAAGACACTATAGTTCCTACTGTGATAATTGTTGTCATTTCAATCAAGGCTTCCAATCTAGTTGGTACAAATGTTGGAGGATCAACTAATATTAGATAAGAGAGAATGTTGTTTGAAGTTTTTGAACATGTTCAGAAGTCGCTTCATGATTGGGTTCGTAATTTGCTTGATTTTCCGTACACAAGTTAGGGTAATTTATATAGATGGACAATTTTGGAAGAAAATGTAGTTTGATATACTAGTGTTATTGGAATTGAAAAAAATTGGCAATAAAACATTACTACTAAAACAAATATCATTAAAAAGTGGCACCCTTTAACTTGACACAATGTTCTAAAAGAAAAAGAAAAATTTTTAAACTTGTATTCTAAAATTACTTTTAGATATTTGTGTAGCTGAAAATCATTTCATTAATGATAAAAAAATATTTTAAAGATAAATTATTTTAACTAATATTCGTTTTGGATAGACTAAAAAGAAAAGGATGTTACTTGAAATGGAACGGAGGGAATACCAATTAAAAAAGTGATAAGGATAAACCTTTGAACTTTTCTTCCCCTGATTTATTTTTTTGTATAATTAGAACAGATAATAAAATCATAGTTGAGTATTCTGTTAATGCTTTATTCTATCACTTTGGTATTTATAGATCTCGTTGGGCATTTGATCATAATGGTACAGTCCATCTGATTGCAAAATTATGTAATATGAACAGTGACTAAGTTGATTAAATTCATGACAGCTGTTTTTTCAATGAACTTTGGAGATGTCAAACTAAACGGTACAAAAGCTTGAATGAAGGGATTAGATCCGCCTCTGAATTTGGTAATTTGACATGAAAAGCTGAATTACAAGAACAATGCCCTTTCTGGAGAAAACAATATGTCTTCAATTTCCTCTTACTTTTAACCTGCCCAGTTTTGAAGATTTAATGGTAATATTAGCAAATGGGGGAGTATTGTGATAAGTATAAAGTATGGTTTTGGCCGTAGGAAGGAATCGCTATGCAATCCATCAATAACAATGTTGCTGGGAATTGACTGGAAGCCAGAGGGGCCTTGAACTCCAAGTTTTGAGCTTATTCATGAGGAATATACTGACCCTTGGATAGCTAACTCTCGATCAAATGTTCTGCAGTAAGTTTCTAAAATATTTACATCGATATATGGAAGTATCTAGAGACTAGAGTATGTAAAAGGACTTGGATACATCCGCTAATACTCACTGCTTTGTTAATAGGCTGGAAGAGTAGATCATTTCACATATTATCACCAGTTTGTGGAATGCCCATCTCGCTCTCGTAAGTTCACAATCCAAAAGTCAGATTGTACGTTCAAGAATATTACTAGGCTTCTTCATTATATTTAGTAAGGGATCAGCAGAAGAATAGGCATAGTAACAATTCTAAGGAGTGACATTTGCCTGAATTTTGAAAATTGACATGCTATCGCAGAAGATTTTTTGTCTTTTATTATCTTTGATACTGCAATATTCTTGGGCGAACGTGACTTGAGTTCCAAAAAAAAAGTGGTGAAAGATTTCACATCATGTCACCAATTCTGATGTGAATTTGATGTGTTTTCACCTTTCCTACAGGCTTCCCTGTTGATCCGATGGCCAACTAACTATGCTCTAAGAATGCCTCTGCATAGAAAAGTTGTTCAGGTTCAGAGTCTGCTGTAATACGAAGTAAATTCTAAATGATCTCATTCCACAAGTTAATGAGCTTCTCTATTTCTGCAAACACCTGTTTAGGCTACTTGTTGACAACTCCGAGTTTGAAGTCTAGCTTTCCTTCTACGAAGTTAATTCTAAATGATCTCATTCCACAAGTTAATGAGCTTCTCTATTTCTGCAAACACCTGCTTGGGCTACTTGTTGACAACTCCGAGTTTGAAGTCTAGCTTTCCTTCTTGCTTGGTTATGTGTTCTGCTATTAAGCATAAGTGACTTGCACGGTTCTCTGGAACCATTATCAAAAGAATCAGAAACAGTAATAATTACAGAGAAAAGAATAACATCATGCCTAAATAAAAATCTTAAATCTCTTATCGTCCTTCCATAATAGTAACGGTAACATTGTTCACGGAGCCTTGAGATTTAGAAGTGCCTTTCTTGGAGACGTGTGGTCTTGTTGTAAATGCAGGTTGTTTAGGACTTGGTAAATCATAAATTTCCCTGGTGAGCATAGATAAAATTGTGGAGACATTTGGTCTGTCTTCTGCATATTCTTGTACACATAATAGTCCAACATGTACACATCTCAGAATTTCCTTTTCAAGGTGCAGGTCAGTTATTTTGGGATCAACCAATTCCACAACCCTGTTTCTGATCCAACACTTCCATGCCTGAAGAGCAAGCACATTGACAAAACATTGGAAACTTGAACTATGAAAAGTTGACATTTCATATGAAGTGGAGCTTAATTTTCATAAAAACTTACCCATGATAGAAGGCTTAATGCACCATCATCTTCGTAAAAGCTTGTGTTCCTCCTTCCACTTATAATTTCCAATAACAATACTCCAAAGCTGTAAACATCTGATTTTTCTGAGAATCTTCCTTCCATTGCATATTCAGGTGCCATGTAACCACTGCCTCACGTTATAATTTTGAATGTTTACTTGGTGTATTCTTTTCAATCATGGAAAGAAAAATAGAGAAATACAAGAACTTACTAGGTTCCAACAACTCTGCTTGTGTTGGCCTGATCTTGGTTGCTTGCAAAAATCCTTGCCATCCCAAAATCTGAAATTTTGGGGTTCAGATATTTGTCCAACAAAATGTTGCTGGCTTTTAAATCCCTGTGAATAATCCTTAGTCTTGAATCCCTGTGAAGGTAAAGGAGGCCTCGACCGATTCCCTCAATGATGTTCACACGTTTAGTCCAATCAAGAAACTCTTCCTCTTGTTGCCGTGACCCTGAAAGTACATTACGAATTTGACAAGTTCAAATCAAAGAGAAGTTTGTTTTAGTTAGATGCTAGGGAAAACGAAAGAAAACTAATCATAACGAACCAAAGAGATAGGCATCCAAGCTTCTTTTTGGCATGTATTCATAAACCAACATTTTCTCCCCTCTTTCTATGCAACAGCCAAGGAGTCTAACGAGATTACGATGCTGAAGTTTGGAAATCACCACGACCTCATTCATGAACTCCTGTAGCCCCTGACCAGAAGACTGTGAAAGTCTTTTCACAGCAATTTCTTGTCCATCTGGCAATTTCCCCTGCAATTATATCATATACTTGAATATCTTTTCTTAAAAACATTAATAAGACACTCAATCACACAAATCATTACTTTGTAAACTGGACCAAAACCTCCCTGTCCAAGCTTGCTGGATGGATGAAAACTCTCAGTTGCATTTGCTAAGATGTCAAAGTTGTATACGGGCAGCTCTTCCAATTTAGCTTGATTAATGTCCTCTGTAGTCTTGTTTTCCCTGTAATGGTCTGGCGATGATTCACTTAATAAGATCTCATTCATTCTCTTCCGTCCTGATTCAAAAGGACATTAGGGATAAATTGATTCGTATGGTTAAAGCTACTGTGGATTTTTCTAATTTTCCAGATAAGCTTGTTACCTCTGTGCTTAGCTAAACCTTTGCAGGAAACATATCCGAAAATGGCAAGAATTATTGAGCCTACTGGGACTATGATGGCAACGATTACTTTAGATTCTCTCTTTTGAGCTGCATTACAAAAGAAGTGTCCATTATACATATGTCATTGGCAAGCAGAGTTCTATAGCTTACATTAGATTTCTGAAAAAAGAGGCCTTACCATGTTCAGAGTACGAAAGGCGAAGGAATAAATCTGCCCCACCCATGGAGAATTTCTGAACATCAAGTAAGCTTCCTTCCCAATGCATGCATCCTATGCCTGTGTAGTATGAATAAGCTATGCAGGAAGTATTCCTTAAGCAACCATTAACACAATCTTCATCAGCAAAAGGTACCCAAATAGCAGAATCCGGCACTTTCATTGTCTCCAGCTTCAGAAACCAATCTTGTTTCCCTTGCTCAAAGCGTGAGCTGTTTCTTTCGTTCTCTAGCATGTTCTTTCTCATGCATCCACGAGTCCAGTTTCCTTTCCCCCATTCTTCTTCACTTGTCGGCTTAAATCCCTCTAAACAAGAACATATTGGTGATTTTCTGGGATCACAACTTCCAAAAGGTCCACATTTTCCATAAAAATCACACTCAGTTGCAGGAAATTCCCATGTTACTTCCCAATCATTCTTACTAGGATCCATATATTTCTGCTGCAAGAACCCTGTTGAGTTCAAGGTGAAAAAGGTCATCTCAACCTGATTTGCATATAAATAGGTAAGGTACACGGTGCCCTTGTTGTCATTTACCAGATCAAATCCATTGAGATAGAACGAAGTCATGTCTGGTATCCCTATGAAAATCTGTTTATTCCATGGACCGCTACGCCAATGAGGTCTTCCATTCTTACGTATGAAAATCTGGGGAATTGTTTCAGGTTGAATACCAGCTGAGAAACTTCCAACAGATGGATCTGAAGGACTAATCCATGATTTCAGCTCATTTGTCATGTTAGTACTTTTTTCAATTCCAATTTTCATGGTCTGCAAGAAGGCATCTGAAGGATCCCGAAAACTTTCCCAGAGAACTCTCCCACTGGAGTTGTCGTTCAAAACTAAGTCTCCAGTATCCAAGAGCTGGGCAGTAGAATTTCTCTCAGCTGATGAAATACTTGATGACCATATACTCTTATTCTGTGAATTCAAGATTACAAGATTTCCATCATCTGATATTGTCACTCTTCCTCTAGAATCCTGCAAAGGTTTCTCTCTGTTGGCTACCCACACAACAGTCGGTGGTTGGACGTTAAACATAACACCAACATAACGATTCGTCGAATTCTCAGGACTAAAGAACCCAAATATGAATCTTTCATCATTGGAGACCAAAGTTTCTGAATCTCGCAAGGATTTATCAGTGCTAATGATACCTGATGCTATTGCTATAGAAAAAAACAGAACAAGAACAGCTGGAAATCGAAGTACCTTGCTAGTGCTTAATTTCATTCCTTATGAAGTTTTGTTAATGCCAATTTGCTTGTGAAGCTGCAGCCTGTAGTACTATTTCCTCGATATTTTTCTCACACTTGTTTCTCTTCGGTTTGCTTGGCTGTCATCATTTTTCTTTGTCAGCGGTTGGTGTAGTCTGTAGATCAAATGCATTGGCTGAGCCATCAAGTTGGAATTTCTAGTCTTTGATTAGTATAAGGTACTTTCACATTAGCTAACGAAGAATAACCAAACTACATCAACTGATTGGAAATTTCCATACCTATATTCTTCCCCATGTGAATACAAATCACAAACTGTAAAAGTAATATTTACTAGTGTTTGATAGATATCGAAAAAAAAATTATTATCCCAAGAATATTTATATATAATATAGAGAAATGAATGGAGAACGGGGATTTGCGTTTGGTGGGGATGGAATGGTCAAGGGGTACAACTGTCCTCTTGTCTTAGTTGCTCTACTCTTTCTGTTTTCAATATTCTTCTGATGATACTTTTCTTAATCAATGAGTTCTTGGTGCATGGTCAAAGTCAACCAAGTCCATTTAATAAATAATGTGATTCTTGATTGATTTCATTGAAGTTACCATACTGAACTAATTATAATCTTTATATGGATTATAATTGTAACAATTTGGAGTTTTGATCATAAGAATCTGTATCATTCTCTTTAATTGGTGGATATTTGTATTTTATTTTCTTCATTGTAAATGCCGTTTATTTAAGAGAGTGCAGTTAGATAAGTTCAAAAAGTTGACTAAAAGAATTTATAATTTATTGTGGAAAAAAAAAAGAGCTTTATTATCTTTTACTTTTGCCATCCCTACCTGATTATTTTTGTTTGAAATTTCTTGCACTATTTGCTGCAAAAATCTGTAATATTCTCTTGATAACTATACTAGTGGTTACAAGGAAGCTTTTAAATTTTATACTACTTTAGACTATGAAGAAGAGTGTCAACTTATGTATATCATTAGTGTAAAAGAATTTTTATACTGTTCAATTGCCTGATAAAATAATTATAAATAACTATTCATATGAAAAAATGGTGCTAGTAATCCAAACTAAAGCACGTAACCTGGTTATTTTCACGTGTTAAAATATACAAATAGTGCACTAATTAGCTAAGTAAACTAACTTGATTACAATATATAAACTCAAAATGGTAAAACAAATTGGAATTAATTTGTCCAAATTTAGTGGATAAAGTTACTTGATACTTTATACAGTTGGAGCTACTGTTAAGAAGGTCTTAGATCTAACTCACACCCCAAAAAAGAAAGTCTTAGGCCTAACTCACACCCCAAAAGCTAAACCTTATAAGGAGACCACCCATCCCATTAACCACCAATGTGGGACTTTGTGTCTCAACAGCCCTCCTCACGCCTAGTGCTTAGCATCTAGACGACCCATCCCATTAACCATCAATGTGGGACTTTGTGTCTCAACAAAGGTCTTAAGTCTAACTCACACCCCAAAAGCTAGCTCAAAGGAAGAAGGATTACCTAAACCTTATAAGGAGACCACCCATCCCATTAACCACCAATGTGGGACTTTGTGTTTCAACACTTACAACTATTCGTCTGATATTCTATTAGCAATAATTAAAATACAATTTAGTCATCTCTCTCTCTCTCTCTCTCTCTCTCTCTTTCTCTCTCTGCCCCTGTCTTTCTCGCCTCTTTTTGCTCATCTTTCTCAATGTACAAATTATAACAATCAGTTATGCAAATATGAATATTAATAGTAATTTGTACAAATAATAACAATCAATTACAGAAATACAAATTATAAGTGTCAACCACACAAATTTCTCTTCAGTAACATGAAATACAAATATGTTATTCACTAATACAGCAGCGATGCAAATGATAACAATCAATTATGCAAATACAGTAATGCAAATGATAACAATCAATTATGCAAATACAGTAATGCAAATGACAACAATCAATTATACAAATACAAATGTTGAAATTGATTGAACGTTGATATAATTATATTCATTATACTATTATATTCATTGGTATATATATACACATATTAATTGCATATATAGAATTATCCAACAAGTATACAAAATCATTAATATATACTCATACTAGTTATATATATATATATAATTATCCAACAAATATATAAATGTGATTCACCTCTTTTTTCTCTCGCGCGCGCTTTTTGTCTTTCTCATTCCTCTAACATGTAGCTACTAATGATAATTAATCAAATTATAACTATTTTGCCTCAGTATATTTCAAACTTTTGCTATTTTTGAAATTCCCCTATATGAAAACCCATTTCATTAGTCTTCAGCTGATTACTCACTATTCTTCAGTCCAAACACCAAAGAAGGCCCAAAATATGATTCCCAATAAATGACCCGATTCGGCCCAGTCCTCCTTCCTCCTCAAATTCTCAAATCACCATTGACACCAAGACTTATCCACACAGTGTGGACGCACATCTTGAAAATTTATCCTTGAGCTATAGATACTACTTGTGAGATCGTTTTGATTTATTGCTCTAAATCAATCACCGCAATAACAATTTGATTCTTTCCACTCTCAAAGCACCATTATTACTCTATCACCATTTTATCTCTGTAATAGACCACCGCCATCAACAACTAAATGTTAATGATTTACAAGTTAAATACTAAGCATCTAGGTGTCTTGTAATTTAGCATAAGGCTTGATGTGGATGATTTCAGAAGGATTAACAATGAGTTAGGTTGATGGAGTTTTCATAGAGGATTTAATTTATTCTTCATTGTTGGAGTTTCATTTTAAATGATTTGATGCGTATGAGATGTTAATTTGAGTTTGGGGTACCTATGTATTACTACTTCAAATCATTTTAAACAGTTTAAGGGCAAATATGACTTTTCTCCCTTGTGAAAGAGACTCATGTGAAAACTTCCTCCGCCCATAAATAAAGGGGAACTTGTTTGATAGCTTAGTTGGTTGGTTAACTATCTGAATTTTTACCTTTCTCGCTTGTATCTTTTATATATTCTAGCGAAACTCGCTCTAATTCATATTAAGTGTGTTGTTAGAACATTTTTTAATAGTTTAAAATAAATGAATTATTCAAAGTTTCTCTTAAACTCGCCACTAAAGAGAAAGAAATAGCGGGAAAAAAGAGATGGCGAGAGATAGCTGTCTAGCGCATGTGACAAAGGGATGTCCGTCGATTGTGCAATTGGTGGCGTTGTTGGTGCTGTTTATGGGATATATGAGGTCGTTAGATACAAGGTTCCTGGAAAATTAGATACATTGGACAAATTATTCTGAAAAATGTTGTCATCGTTGGTCTCTTCTTGGGAGTTGAAAGCTTGATACACTGTGGAAAGTCATACTAATCTTTT
>JAOTQJ010000049.1:17749539-17772105 GCA_025642045.1 Solanum sejunctum | reverse complement strand
ACATCAACTGTGCGAGAATATATAATTAAAAGTAGGAGATATAAAAGTAAAATGAAAGCCGTTTATAAATAGTTTTTCTTTTTGAATTATAAGTAATTTTTTTTCATTTAAATAAACCTACCCCATGGTCATATTGTTATTATTGTTTTAAAATAAATAAATTGAATCTAAGTGATCCTTAGTTTGTTGTTATAATAAAAATAGATTAATTCTAATTAAATAATTAATAAAATTTTGACACTTATAAGAAGTGTTTGCTAGTACGATGATAATGAAAAGTATTAGTTCGGATTTTAAATTTGGGGAGGTGGGGTTTATTAGTATTTAGTGTAGTAGTTATGAATGTGCGTCATGCATGGAACCATCTGATTGGAATTTGCAAATTCACAATTTTTTAGAAGTCAAACCAACCTAATTACTTTGAAAAGTCTATTCTGCCTCCCAACTCTTTTTTCTCATGGTCACTTGGCTTTTTCTTATGTTTACCCCTTAATAAAGCTTTTCATGTCTTCATATTAAAAGCACTTGACTAATTATACTATATATATCTTCTTCTTTTTTTATCTATTGAAATGCTAATTATTTTATTATAACTATCTTCTTTTTAAATTAAAAAAAATAAAAACAAATAGGGTTGTGATGGAGGTATTCTTCTGGACGATATTGCTGGATCATTCCAAGGGGAACAAACTTCACCACCCAACAACCACTCAGTCAGAGGCTTTGAAGTGATAGCACGAGCTAAACAAAGTGTTAAAGATATATGTCCCAATATATCTGTATCTTGTGCTGACATTTTAGCTATTGCAGCTCGTGATTCTGTTGTTAAAGTAAGTCCATCATTCACTTTATAACTTGATTAATTAAATATGGTCAAACACGTGATTTTTAAGTCAAGTTATGATTTATGTTTTTACACTAACTTATAACAACATCGAACTCTCCATATATATCTAGCATGAATAATAAGAAATGCGACAGTTGATTTTAACTCAAAGGACAGCTTAGAAGGTGAGGATTGTACAACAAATATGAGACCAAACTTCATGCGCTCAAGCCTACCAATTGGAGCTTGGATAATATAATAAGAGGTTAAACTTAAACATTTGGTAAATTAATAAAAAATGCATTGAGTTTGGCTATGACAATATGACAAAAAATTTAGACTTGAGCTAACTTAACCTTCAAAACTCACGAAAATAGAATATAGTAATTGATTAGAATTAATTTTGTATATAACTTATCTGTAGTTTTGATCAAGTTGACTCTTTTTTAATGTTTGTCACCAAAATTTACTCAAGATTCAATGTGAATAATTTAAATAATTTAAAGTCATAACTTATGACTCTGTTTTTTCGTATATGACAGCTTGGAGGACAAACTTATACCGTTGCACTAGGGAGAAGAGATGCAAGAACGGCCAATTTCACTGGTGCTTTAACTCAACTTCCAGCTCCATCCGACAACCTAACTGTCCAAATACGGAAATTCAGCGACAAAAATTTCACTGTCCGTGAAATGGTCGCGCTAGCTGGAGCTCACACAGTGGGTTTCGCCAGGTGTGTCACTGTGTGCAATAGTAACAACGTTAATCCTGCCGCACAACTCCAGTGCAACTGCTCCGCCACGCTAACTGATTCCAATTTGCAACAATTGGATACAACTCCTGCTGTATTCGACAAAATTTACTACGATAACTTGAACAAAAACCAGGGGATAATGTTCTCGGATCAAGTTTTGACCGGGAACACCACAACTGCTGCTGTTGTAACGACTTATAGCAACAATGTTAGAGTTTTCTTGGGAGATTTTGCTGCTGCAATGATCAAGATGGGGAACTTGCCTCCTTCTGCGGGCGCTCAGTTGGAAATTCGCGATGTTTGCAGCAGGGTTAATCCCACTTCTGTGGCTTCTATGTGAAAAGAGAACTTGAAATTGGGATATTTTAAGCTACTTGTTTCACTATTGTTTTCTTCAAAATAAAAGAATCACTGGCTCCAGAATGTGGTTCTCGTGTTTTGTAACTTACAATATTTGTTTTCATCAGTTGATGCAGTGCGTATGTCTTCATCACTTAACTGTTGGTGATTTTTTTAATTGAACTAGTTAAGGAGCTGTTGAGATATGAAGGTCCACTAGGTATCAATGGACCGGGTCCCTTGACTCAGTAAAATGTGTGAAAATCATGATCTGTCACTCACAAAACTTCAATCAAGCTCCATTCTCATCAAAGAGCCAATTCTAAGATTACAGCCTTTCGCAACTCTGAGGAATTTAACTCTCTAAATACCTACCCCCTTGCTGTATCAACTCTAGTACAGCCTACTAAATCGACTAACTTTAATCGATCTAGACTTTACTAAACTCACATAGCTAACTCTAGCCATCAACTCAATGATTAAACACTTCCAAAGAAAGCTCGAGCTTGATCTAATTCCTTTAAAGGTAGGAACAATGCAAGCATACAGTATATTCCTACAAGTATCCAATGAACAGCAAGAAATTTTCTTCATCTGCTTACCCAAGAGCACTTCATTGACTAATCACAATTTATCTCCATAAAACACTCTGCATTTTTCCACAAGCTGACCGTGTATGTGAATCAACAATGAGCGACACTTGGAGCAATACTATTGGTTCAACAGCATGCCATCCTGCAGGCGGACGCGCACCAACACTAACAGAATTGTCCCAGACATGTTTGCCGGGTGTCACTTTCATATCATCAGCAAAGATAGAATCAGACCCTCTACCAGTTCCTATGATTTATTACATTATCAAAACTATGTAATAACAGGAGTTGAGAGTAGTTCCATATATACTCGTTGTTAGAAATTAAAAATCTGAAAACGATAACAGGAAAGGCTTCAGGCACATATAGCTAGTACAGTAGTAATTATTTTCATGGTACCACAAGCAAAGTTTAATTTATACATGCTTTGAGGGGAAATTTGTTCATTATAAAGCAAAGACTAGATCTTTTGAAAGAGGGGCCTCTCTTATTGAACGGAGAGGCCTCAACTCAAATTTAAATAAGGTACATTAATCACTAACGCATGGGCTTATAATTAAAGCCTTCGGAACGAGCGCAATATGTAGATGTATATTATAACAAAATAATAATACTTACCAGGCGGACCTATGTTGTTCAATTGAAACCACTTCGTCAAAAAGAAAAATGATATATATATGTGTACAAATTATTTACTATAAATAAAAAATAAAGTTGAACCACCTAATAAAAGGCAAAGAGTAGCGTAGTCAAGCAGCGTCATTATTTTGAATAACTGGTTGGTGGTCTGCAGTTCGAATTTCCACCATGTACTACTTTTACTTTCATTTTTATTACGAGTAGGTAATCCACTCCACAGGCTCACGTCCATTTTTCAAGTCATATTTGAAAATCGGAATTATGTTTGACATTGAATACAAATTTTGGAAGTTATTTTTGATTTTATGTGAGTAATTTAGAATGAAAATATTTTTTTCTTAATTTTCATATTATTGAAAATCATGAAATTTAACTTTAATTCAAATTTCAAAATTTTATGATCAAAAGAGACTCTCATAGTTCAATTTCAAAAATAATAATAAAAAATTTTCATCGCAAAATACTGAGACTTGTGTGGAATTTATGAAGTTTAATAAATGTTAAATTTCAAAAAGTAAATAATTTAGTTTTACAATTTAATTTTTTTTTTCAAAGAACAACTTGAACCCACAAAAATATTTAGCGGGGAAAAAAAGGTTTTTTTAGGTATCACAATATAGAGTAGTATTTTTTTTTCCTAACCAAAATTTTATTTGAATCCATTTATATAAAATATTGAGTCCCCCACTGATATTACTACATTTCAACGATAGGCTTGAAATGAAAGAAGCTCGAGTATATAGAGTCCACAAGACTCGACTGTATACTTAGCTGTAGGGTGCTAATATCTTATAACGACTATCAGTATGATTCCAAATTATTTTGAAACCAATCATTCGAATCAAAGAAAAAATTATGAATTTATTGGAAATGGATTATTGATCAAATGTTTTACGTGATGATTTAAATTTCTTTTATATTAAACTATTAATTCTTATCGATTTGATTTTTTTAAAGAATATAGTAAGTTAATAAATTATATTTATATACATATATAAAGTCATTGACTTAAAAGTTTAGATTTATACTTTCATTTTTAATTATTTTAAACTCTCGATTACTCTATAAAGTATCAGTGTTGCATATGATCAAGATGCAATTTATTAATTTATTTACATCATTCATTTTGTTTTTAAGTATTTTTTAATAATTTTTTTATATATATAAAATAAATCAATATCTAAATTAATAATTTAACATAAGGAGAATTCTCTTAGAAAATTGAACAGGAGTAAGTATGAGATGTGACAACTGACAATTAACAGCTATAATTGGACGTATATTGTAATTAATTCGAATAGACTAGCCAGTGTTTAGTCCTATTTACTCATTAAAGAATATTGTCGGTACAGGTAGTTCCGTTTGACACGCAACCATATGCTTAATATTTCAAATTGCTTCAAAATCATTCAGATAAACCCAAGAAAAGGACAAACACAGAGGGCCTCTATCTGTACGAGTAATTATTCTTTTCATGGAAAACGTTACCTTCAAAAGAATTATTTAATTTAAAAATATTTATACTTCATATAGTTTATAAATAGTATTGAGTTATATATAGTTAAATTGTATTACAAGTGTTTAACGGGAAAAAATTATTATTGTACAACTTAACCAACTTATTTCACACCCCTATTCATAAGACCAAGATAGTCACCCGAGTAAATTTATGTGTTCTCTTAGAAAGTGATCTGCTTCCACAGTTAAAAATAATAAATAAATAAATAAATAAAGATCTACTTCCATAATATTAAATATTTCAAGCGTAAAACCTCAGTTTTTCTTTTTTAAATTTGCTAATATAAACTTAGTCAACTAAAATGATTGTCGTTTCTTTAATTAGTTACAGTTCTATATTCAGTAAGTTTCAAACATTTGTTGATTAACCAAGCTTTTGATTTTTCATAATTTCATACATTTCTTGAATCTATGGAAATTATGTTTAAACATATAGAAGCAATATTAGTAATCTACTAACCTCATTCTATTGGACAATGTTTGGTCAAGTTAACCTAAAACTTAATATATTTTAATTTGGCACATGTTCATTGTGCAAAATTTATTAATTTGATTAATTTAAATTGATGTCAAATAAATTTCACTAAAAAATACTTTCTATTATTTTTTAAAAAATATTTAAATTTGAGATAAATATTAAGGAAATATCCGGATAGTAGGATTTTTAGTCTCCGACGCTTACATGGTCAGAGTTATAAACCATATTAGTGAAATGTTGTGTGTTTCCACTACAAAACATCAAGTGTAGAACTTTAGTTTTTTCCTATTAAAATCCAAATATTTGTTTGTTGGTTAACCAAGATCTTACTTTTATATTTTTTCATACCCTTTTGAATTTATGGAAATTATTTTCAAGCAACTAGAAGAAATATTAGTACCCTATATTAATTTTATTTCATAGGATAATATTTGACTAAAATTAGAGCATAAGATTTATACTTTTTATATATATACGTGGATGATAGAAGAATATTTTAATATAATATTTGAGTTAACAAATGGATAATTATTGATCGAGAAAATGATCAAAAAAATTCTTAGTGTATGGTTACTTTATTTTAATCCTTTATTGAAATGATCCTTGTAAAGGTGTTTATTTTGGTCCTTAATATATCTTATTTGATTAAAATTATCCTTAATGTATAACAAAAGATATTCATTTTAGTTTTTTACCCTAAACCTAATGGATTTTATCCATGCAAAAGTAAAAAATTTAGTTGTGGACCTCATAGGCTTACAAAATCCACATTGTTATCTTTTTTGTTAGCTCCAAAGAAAACTTCAAATCTAACATCATTGTCTCTACCTTTTTTTAACAAAATTTACTATTTTCTCCTACTTAAAACATAAACTTTTATTAGGTAAATGAAATAATATTTTAGGAATGAAAAAGTAATAATTCTTTTTAGAGAAAATGGTATTATATAGTAGCCCCGTGATATCATTTTCTTTTTGGTCCGTCTCAAAAAAAATATCACCTTACTTTAATTGAGAATAATTTAACTTTAATTTTTATTTTTATTTTTATTTTTAATGAAATAATTTTCAACTACATAAATATCTCTAATTTAGACCATAAATTTTAAAAATCTTAATTTTTTTTAACTATTATGTCAAGTTAAAAAGTACCATATAAAATAAGATGAAAAAAGTATTATATATAATATTTTATTGAATAAAAATACTGTACAACATTTGAAATAATCAGGGGAGAAACATAGATAGCTAAAGGGAACCTGCAGCAGACGTAACACGGCTAGAACTATTGGAAAGAAGGAAAAAAAAAAACGTGTACGTATTATATAGTACTATATAAAGTAAAGTCAATTCCACACCAACCATCAATTCTCAGTTTGTAATTATTTATAGGTATGACTCTTATTTTTTTACTATTTTTAAAATAAAGTTTTTATTTATTTTTATAAATATCAAGAAATATTTTTAAATATTAATTATTTATTCTCAAATCATTTTTCAAAATGACGTAATACTAAAACATCAATTAATAGACAGCATGATAAAATAATTATTATGTCAATCATTATTTTCATAATGGGTATTTCAAGTTCAAATGTGATGAGTAAAAGTGGAAGGAGTAAATACACGATAATTATTTAAATTACTTTACTTGTCCTTTATTGACTTGACACATGGATTAAGAAGTAATAAATAATACGAGTAATTTGGTAAAATTATTTTCTAAATATAATAAATGTAATTAATGTATTGAAATTTTTTATTTTATTTTATTTTTGGATGGAGAAGAGGAAATGGAGAGGAAATTATAATGTGGGGAATCGAACTTTTATCAACAAGGTGGAAGTTCAGGTAACTAACCAATTAAGCTACTAAAATACTCCCCTTGAAAAATATAATAGAAAAATAACTATAATTAATGCTAAGAATAAATTAAAAATTAAATCTAAAATTATATCTTAATTTTATAAACTGAACAAATATTATTGAATACACTAAAATAATACAGTAGCCAAATAAAAATAGATAGAAAGAGCAGAGTTAACTTATGACTAATAGTAAGTCTTCACTTCACTTCCCTATAAATAGAAGCATTAAATAAAAGCAAACTCATCCGATCGAAAGCCTTTGTTTCCTCAATATACTTATTTCACTTAAGTCATGGGCTTTCGTTTGAGCCTTGCATTGAGCATTGTGGCACTTGCACTTGCAGGTGTTGCGATTTATAGAAATACTTATGAAGCCACCATCATGAATAAGGAATCACTCCTCCAGAAATCAGGCGCAGCCATTATTTTAACCTTAAATAGTAGGGGGAGATATTCAGACAAGCACTTGAGCCAGCAATTAAGTCAGGAGTCATGTGTATTTTCAGCTGTACAAAGTGTTGTGAACAGTGCCATTGATAATGAAACACGCATGGGAGCTTCTCTCATTCGCCTCTTCTTCCATGACTGCTTTGTTGATGTAAATATATATTTCCTTCACCCTTTTCTACGATATTTGACTGTGCATACAAAATTTAAAAACGAAGAATTTTTTGAGAGAAAAATTTGATCTAAAACAAGTTATAAAGAGACAGAAACTTGTATGAGTAAAATCATTTATCTGAATAGGATAAAAATGAGTATTTCACAAGTTGAGTTGTCCATATAATATGCTTCTTTTTTGTTTAATTTTTATGATATACTCTTCTTTTTAGTTTAATAAAAAATGACATTTTTATAAATTTAATTTTAAACGTCATATTTTATTTTTAACAATATGATTTATAGTCATAAATATCCTATGCATGTTTTTTGACTATAAATTTGAAAAGTCTCTTTTTCTTAAATTTTCTATCAAGTAAAATATCTTCATATATATATATTGAGACGGAAAGAGTAGAAAGATATTTTTTTTTTATAGATAAGCTAAGAAAAATGTTTTGTAGTGGTTTAAAAATTGAATCTGATTTGAGTATTTCTTTTGTTTTTTCCGTAGATTTGTCCTTCTTAAATCAAAAAATTTTGAGTGATCAATCAGAAACAAAAGACTGAAAGTGATTCTCAACCATAGAACTATTGGAAAGATCTGATGGTACGACGACATCAAAACTTTGAGAAGTCTATCCTGCCTTCCAACTCTTCTTTTATTCACTGCCACTTGGCCTTTTTTTTAAAGTTTAGATATGTCTTTTGTAGTGATTATATGAAGTTGACTAATTTATATCTTTTTTCTGTTTTTGAAAAAAATAGGGTTGTGATGGAGGTATTCTTTTAGATGATATTCCTGGATCATTCCTAGGGGAACAAACTTCACCACCCAACAACAACTCGGCCAGAGGCTTTGAAGTGATAGCACAAGCTAAACAAAGTGTTAAAGATACATGTCCTAACATATCTGTATCTTGTGCTGACATATTAGCTATTGCTGCTCGTGATTCTGTTGTTAAAGTAAGTACATTATTTACTATCTTTTCATATATCCCAAATGTTACTTTACATCTTAGATTACTGCCACAATTAAGTATGAATAATAAAAAATGAATATTTCATCTAACTCGAAAGCCAGCTTAGAAGTTGAGAATTGTCCAAAAGAGACCAAATTCCACATCCACACACTATGTGGAAATTCCGACACCCCTCATGCTCAGTACCAGTTGGATATGGGGTCAACATTTGGTTGGTTAATCAAGATTTGAATGTAGTAACTCTGTTAATATGCCAATGAAATTGACTTAGGTTAACTCCATACCAAAAACTAGAATAATAAGATATGATACTTAGTAACATATGTTAGAGTTAACCCGTAAAACTACATTAGTCAGTATATATGACTTATCTATCACTTTTATCATGTGACCTCTCAATGTTTACAACAACAATATACTCAGTAGAATTCTATAAGTAGGATTTGGGGTCTGGAAATAAAATGTAAGCAGACTTTATCACTGTCTCATAAAGGTAGAGAAGTTGTTTTTCGACAATCCTCATCTCAAAAACTTATAAGCAGGAGGCCTCTCAATGTTTACCACAAATATTTTCATAAGCTTCAATTCATATTAATTTAAAGTCCCATCTTAAACTCCGTATGTTTTTGGTATCTGACAGCTAGGAGGACAAAGTTATAGCGTTACACTAGGGAGACGCGATGCCAGAAATGCCAGCTTCTCTGGTGCTTTAGCTCAACTTCCAGCTCCATTCGACAACCTAACAGTCCAAATACAGAAATTCAGCGACAAAAATTTCACCCTCCGTGAAATGGTCGCGCTAGCTGGCGCGCACACGGTGGGTTTCGCCAGGTGTGCCACTGTGTGTGTCAGCGCCAACGTTAATCCTCAAGCACAACTCCAATGCAACTGCTCCGCCACGCTAACTGATTCCAATTTGCAAGAATTGGATAAAACTCCTCGTGTTTTTGACAAAGTTTACTACGATGACTTAAACAACAACCAGGGGATAATGTTCTCGGATCAAGTTTTGACCCGGAATACCACAACTGCTGCTTTTGTAACGACTTATAGCAGCGATGTTACCGTTTTCTTGGCAAATTTTGCTGCCGCCATGATCAAGATGGGGGACTTGCCTCCCTCCGCGGGCGCTCAGTTGGAAATTCGTGATGTTTGCAGCAGGGTTAATCCCACTTCCGTGGCTTCTATGTGAAACGAAAATTTTAAATCATAATTAAGTTACTTATCTCACTATTGTTTTCTTCAAAATAAAAGAGAATGTGGTTCTGGTGTTTGTTTTGTAATATTTACTAATACTTTGTTCTGATCAGTTGATGCCAGTATATGGTTCCATAATATATGAATATTGTTTTCCTTGTGTAGTGTTGGTGATTTTTTTTTAAATCTAACTGATCAGAGTAGTTCAATTCATTATTGGAAATTTAATATTCTGAAACTAATAATGGGACTCGAATAATAAGAAAGGTTTGAGGAAAACATAAATTTTTTCATTTCCCACGTTATAACAATCTATGTATTCATATTTGTAAGGCTTACATGATTTCATTAATCAAGGGACCCTATTCGTATATGGACTATGAGTTCTTTGTGTCGCTGTTATCAAAGGTGTCTATGAAGAAGTCAGCCTTATTTTTTAATCTTTATGACTTTATCTTCTAAAGCATTAAAGAAGCGTGAATTATAAGGAAAGCAGCTGAACAGTAATGTCTGTATAGTACAATTATTTGAGGGTCTCATTGATTCCATTACCACAATGTTTATCTATCAGTACTAGTTTGTCAATAGTTAGGTACTTGTCATCTCAAAAGAGGCTGCCCTCCATTTTCTTTCTCTCCATTTTGTTAAAGTTCATATCTTTTGTTAAAGTTCATATCCTAATAGTTGTTTTGTCAAAGTTCATATTTTAATAGCTAACATATGACATAAGTTAGATTGATAGCTATGATTTAATTGATTATTTCTTCTCTTTCTATTTAATGACATAATTCAATTAAATTTTAACTTATGATATGTCAGTCACAATAAGAATTTGAGAAAAATGGAGAGGAGCCTCTTCATCTCACTTGTCCTGCTTTCTCTATATATGTCCGCTTGAATATAACCATATATACATCGGATGAAAGCTAACCAAATTAAATTGGGTACAAGTATACTTCCAATAATACAGAAGTCCTAAGGATGGTTTTCTCTTAATAACTAAAGTTCCATACAGCCCGAATTTAAATGAATCCGGCCAATAAGTTTTTCTCTTCTTCTTCATTATTCCAATAATATTCACTAAGTCTTTATCGACTGCAAAAATAATCAGAATATAATCAGAAAATAATATTTTTTATGACTTTTTGATTGTTTCTGAATAATTGACAAATTGAACGTCGAAAACTAGTTACTGAGATTTACCAACTACATTAGTCGGAATTTATAAATGTGAATCCTACTAAAGTAATAATTTATTGATTAATAATGCCGACTATTATTAGTTAATATACATTCCCATTACCATAATCGGTATATATAACTTAGTTACTAACCATTTAATTACTTTACCGAACGCTACTCTTGGTATAAATAATTAATTTATTAACTATTTGAGAATATTTTTGATTACTGTGGTCGGTATTTCTAATTTCTAAACAAAATTATATAACATTGCTGATTGTTGAAAAAGCTGCATTTTAATACAAAAAAAATGTTGTTTATTTGGTACATCACCTAAATTAACTACCATTCATCCAGAACATATTGCTAATTGTTTGTTGTTTATTCTGGAATGGTCTAGTTTCAACAACTTTAACATTGTTGGAGTTTGTTGAGTTGAATTATTGAAGAAGATAAAATTGTTCTATTTGATTTTTAAATGTTTGACTCGTGTATTTAACAAATAAAAATTATTGGGACTGATATTAGAAGACTAAATATCAAACTCGAAGTCAGATTTAGAATAAGTTTAAGCCAAAACATGTTGCGTTAAATTTGATTTTACCCACGTTCTATGGAAATGTGCCAGAATCATTGGGATTTTGGTGTGCAATTTTTAGAATCGACTAGATTTGTGACAAGACGTTTTATGAGTAGATTTGGCCAATGTCCTGCATAATTAGTTATTGAGACGAAAAGAAGTAATAAAATTGAAAGGCCTTTGCAAAGGTTGATTTGGGACCTGGGCCCAAATGACAACCAGCGATGGATGAAAGAAAGTGGTTATGCAAATTGTTGAGAAAAGAAACATCTAGTCCTCTCATCCCTTTTGCTTGAATCTAAACTTCTCATCTCCCTTAAAGTTAGCTTCTTTAATTTATTATTATTCCACTGTTGTTCTGCAAGTTCTTTGTTAGTTACATTTTTGATCGATTGTAACTTTGAGTGTAGTGATTATAATACTTGAATGTTTCTATTGTGAAATTGAATTTGTCATGAGGCGAATAACAAATTTAATGGCAATCCGATAGAACCATCAAGATTTGGTTCATCCGGATATTTAACAAAGCATCATAACAATTTCTATGGTAATTCGCCAGAATTTTGAAGATTTAATGGCCAAGTTTTGATGATTATTTGTTGGAAATTATTTTTGAACCTTTTATACTTTTTGGTCTACTTACTAAGTTCACACTGTGTGAGATCGATTTCATCTAACTTTGATCTAGTCGCCTATGATTTTGTATGCCACTTCTCTATTTTCATAAAATCAATTACTAATAATAGAAAATATGATTTAAATTATGTTCTTAAATAGTTTTTTTAATATGTATATATTGTCTCACAAATTAAATTAATATGGAATAAAGAAAGTAATTTATTTATTATGGTTAAATCATTTAAATAAAGTGAATACATTCACTAATTCACCATGGTTAAGTAATGGTTCTGCATATTCAAACACACATTATGTATTTATTAAATTGATGTAAACACTTAACGAGTCGAATTCACATGTATATTGGAAACAGACTTCATATGTGAATTCAAAAACAAACTGCAGATAGGCCCAACAAGCAAGAATGAGCTAAGCAATGTGATTGATCTTCCGAAGCCCACGAAAACCACACAAGTGATCTTTCAATGGTTGTGGTCTTGTGGACACCAACAAAAATTATAAAACTTAAGTAATGTTTCACATATTAATAGAAAACTATATTGTATAACCTCTCATAAAAAAATATTTAGCAAATATGTATGAAATTTTGCATAGTATTATATAAAATACATTTCTTTTATACAAAATATATATTCTTTATATATTTAATGAACGAATTTAACTATTTTGATCCATCTCTGAATATGTAACTTGGGCATACTTAAGTGATCATATCATGAATATGGGACGAGTGATAGATCATGAATCACGTGCATGATGTTATTATTATTGTCTGACGAATCAAACAACATTAAAGATTCAAGCATTTGCTCAATAAGTTTACATTGTATTTGTAGAGTTTTTCATATAGCTTTGATAAAAACACGTTTATTTTTAAAATATACTTTATAAATGCCCAAATTTAGGTCAAAACCTATATATAATTGTCATGCTCCAAATCTTATGATTTTTTGTTTTAAAACGTATATTGATCAAGAAACATATAAGTGAAATAAAAAATTTAACCAAACCAAGTTGGAGTTTCATAGAATGGCATTAAGGAGAGATCCAAGGGTCTTACACTAAATGAATCATTTATCATTAGCTTGTTGTTCAAAAATTATGAATTAAACTGAAAAGAAAAATTGAATGTAGTTTAACTATACATAAATACACATGCCTATAGAGTAATGTATTTGTTGTTCTTTTTGATAATCATTTTGATCGAATGGCTATATCCTACCATTATTCCTTTTTAAAAAAGCATGTCAACTGTAATAATATATTAATTTCTAACTATTTTGGAGTAGATATTTTTAATAATCATGAAAATAGGATACACAGGTCAAATTAAAAATTGCAGACATAAAACAAATTTAAATCAATAATTGGAGTGTATTAACTCTTTCCATCAATCTCGAATGAAGCCAAAGATTCACTATTTTTTGGATTTGGGATATGATAGAATAAAGCAAAATGACTTTTTAAACTGTCTGCGCTTCTTTCAATTGTGAAGTAGCAGTTAGCGAATGCAACTTTCGACGCTCATCATGGGTCATCTGAAAACAGTCGTGCTATGTTTTTAAACATAGGGATCAGGCTACGTACATCCGACCCCCCTTACCTTGCAATGGACGGGAGCCTTTGAGACATTGGGTTAATGTTGTTGTTAATTGGAGTGTATTAACTATTATCCGTACTATGGAGTATTTATTTTCATTATTCAGTACTCAGACATTGTGGATCCAACTAATGTTAGCTCAACCTGACTAGTTAAAATTTTATTTTTTTTAAGTAAAAGATTTATTTTGCATAATAAAAACTTAAAACATAACACACAAAATCTTTATAAAATCACTTTCTTTTACTGAATTTTTTTTTTAATAAAAAAGCAAAATGGATTAAAGTATTCCTCTTGTGCAATCTCAATAATGGTCCACGCCTTTTTGTCGTGGAGAACGTCGCCTTCACATGCTCCGATTAATTAATACTATTTTAGTGCAAAAATCAGACAATGTCCTCTTGCCAGCTAATTTGGATCTCAATGTATCTCAAATCCCTAGGTCATAATCTTTGCTAAATATCTATTATTCGTCCGCATTACTTTATTTGTTATAATTTTAATTTACAAATAGTCGGATCAAACTTGACTTTTTTCTAAAATTATGTTCAGGATGATATTTCCCCCAAGTCTTTGTCACTTTGCCACGAAAGACCCTCTTATCTGTTCTACTATTAGGTGTAGTTTCTGATTTCATCTTATTTTTCAGCTACATTATGGAGAATCTTGAACTTCTCTCTGTTGTTCTATTATCATTCGTTTTGTCACAATGTTATGCCCAACAAGCCTTTCTCCAGTGTATTTCTAGTCAATTTTCCAAAAGTAACATCACAGGAGTACTTGTCTATGCTCCAAAATCACCAACATATTCATCCATTATAGAACATGCTCAGAAAAACCCAAGATGGTTGAATTCTTCATCCGCACATCCCATTTTCATTGTCGTCCCTCGTCAAGAAACTGAACTTAGACCTGTCATTCTTTGCAGCAAGAAGTTTGACCTGCAGATTAGAGTGTTAGGTGGTGGTCATGACTATGAAGGACTCTCTTTTCGTGCTGAATCACGGTTTATCATGATTGATATGAGCAATCTTGATGCAATCAATGTTGATTTAGAGGAAGAAACAGCCTGGATTCAAGCAGGGGCAACATTGGGACAATTATACTATGAAATTGCCAAGAAAAGTAGAGTACATGCATTTCCAGGAGGCATATGTTATACTACTGGCAGTGGTGGGTTAATTAGTGGAGGAGGACTAGGTTCTTTGATGAGGAAATTTGGGCTTGCAGCAGATAATGTCATCGATGCTCGTGTAATGGATGCTAAAGGAAGAATTCTTGATAGCAAATCAATGGGAGAAGGCTTTTTTTGGGCCATAAGAGGAGGTGGAGGTTCTAGTTTTGGGATCATTCTTGCTTGGAAACTCAAGCTGGTTCATGTACCTGAAAAGGTTTCTGTTTTCAGGGTTCATCGAATGCTCGAGGGAAATACTATAAATCTGCTCCAACAATGGCAACATACATCATATTTACTACCTAGAGAGTTCTTCCTCAGATTGATTATGCAAAATGATGGAGTAGAAAAAGACAAGAAAGTCAAAGTCACATTTGAAGGACTATTTCTAGGGACAGTTGATGAGTTAATCCCAATCGTCAGCGATAAATTTCCTGATTTTAAATTGGAGCACAAAGATTTCTTCCAAGAACCAGTGATAAATTGCACTGAGAGGCCTTGCTTGAAGAAAGAATGTTATGAAGTTCCCTGGATCGGGTCGGTCTTGTTTTTGTACAATAGAAGAGTTGATGAATCACTTGAGATCCTTTTGGATAACAGTGTTCCTGTATATAAAAATTACTTCAAGGGAACATCTGATTTTTTGAAGACTCCTATTCCCGAAAAGGGTTGGAAAATGATTGAAAGATTGTTTCTTGAAGAGGACAGGCCCATGATAATAGTAGAACCACTGGGGGGAAGGATAGATGAATTTTCAGAATCTGAACTTCCTTTTCCTCACAGAAAGGGAAATTTGTACAACATTCAACATTTGGTGAATTGGAACGACAACAGTGAAAGTGTGTCAAGCAAAAAGATTGGATGGATGAGAAAATTTTACAACGAAATGGAGCCATATGTTGCCAGTTCTCCCAGGTCTGCCTATATCAATTACAGAGATCTTGATTTTGGAACCAACCAAGAAGACTATAGCTATTCCAAGGCCAAAATCTGGGGGGAAAAGTATTTCAAAGGCAACTTTGAGAGGTTAGCTAAAGTTAAGAGTATGGTTGATCCTGAAAATTTTTTCAGATACCAACAAAGCATTCCATCTTTTGGGAATCCAGGACTGATAAATTTAATCGGAGAAGCATGGCCGAGCACTTACATTCCACCCGAACTACAGGTACTCTGATATTAACTTTTTGCCAGCGTATCCACAAAGGCAAAAGTGAGTACAAATGTACTCGGATGGAAAATTTGGACTTGATGAGTTCAACCTTACCGTTGAATCCATTGTAGTTTTAAAACTACGAATTTAAAGTTTAATATTTGTTAAAATATTAGCAATTCTTCACATGCATATGATGTTTTGGGTCGAAAATATCGAATTAAGTTGAATCTAGAACAACCTGGCACCATCCGTCTCCGGACACTAAATGTACTACATGAAATGGTGATGAAAAAGCAAAACATATGCCACATCCTCATTACTACAACTTGTAATACATTGTGTGAACTTTATGTTGCTTTGTATGATCCAAAAGCGTTGTGCTTGTACCATAAGCTTCAACAACATATGTAAATCATGTATATTGTGATTAGATTAGTGTCTAATTGCACTCTAATCAGTGATTATAGTAACTAGTTTCAGTGAATTACTACTGCAAGTTATGAGATGTTGACAGCCCTGAATTATCAATTATATATACAATCATAATCTTAATCACCTTAGTATTCAACACATGAGAACAACGGAGAGATTCCTACAACCCAAATATCAGCGAGATCACTCGTTAAAGCATATATTTGGTGTAAACACTCGACAGGAGATATGATAAGTTCTTCTTACCATTCATGGAAACTAATGTTTGGTCATTTTGAAACAGTGGATTTACATTTGAGTCCCTTGAATTTCCAAATGTTTTATGAATTAAAATAGAACTGAAGTACATTCAATGCATAAACTAATATAGTACATTAAATTACATTAAGTCCCCTAGATCAAAGTTTAACTGTCGAATTAATCAAGAAACTAATATAGTGAGTTCATTCAAACACATCAAATTCATCTCTGTAAATTGGATTATTCGAAAGGCATATAGACATGAGCAAATTCATCTTCTTTCCCCTCAAATCATGATAGTTCATTCTGAATCCCTTAATTCTTTTAGATAGCAATTTCCTGCAAATGAAATGGGAAGCCTTCAAATTCTCTATGTTTTACTCTTTTCACTCTTTTTGACAAAATGTTATTCTACAGAACAAGATTTTCTTCATTGTCTTTCCAAATACAAAAAGAATATCACCAAAAACATTTACTCCCCAAATTCTTCAACTTATTTATCTATCCTGGAATATGCCCAGAAAAACCCCAGATGGTTTAATTCTTCACATCCTATTTTCATTGCCTCCCCTAGAAAAGAATCAGAAATCAGGCATGTCATTCTTTGTAGTAAAAAAATAGGCCTACAAATGAAGATCAAAAGCGGTGGCCATGACTATGAAGGCCTATCTTATCGCTCTGAATCCCCCTTTGTTATGCTTGATTTAAGCAATCTTAACAAAATCAAGATTAATTTAAAGGAGGAAACAGTTTGGGTTCAAACAGGGGCGACCATCGGTCAGCTTTACTATGCAATTGCCAAGAAAAGTAAAATCCATGGATTTCCAGGTGGTATCTGCTTCAGCGTTGGCACTGGTGGAATGATCAGTGGTGGTGGCCTTGGTGCATTGATGAGGAAATTTGGTCTGGCAGCTGATAATGTTGTAGATGCTCGCGTAATGGATGCTAAAGGAAAAATTCTTGACAGAGAGAAAAACAAAGATTTGTTTTGGGCAATAAGAGGAGGAGGAGGAGCAAGTTTTGGTGTTATTCTAGCATGGAAACTAAAATTGGTTCGTGTTCCTGAAAAGCTTACTGTTTTTACTATTCGTAGGAAGTTAGAGGGTAACCGGAATCTCCTCCAAAAATGGGAAAACATATCACATCAACTTCCTGAAGATTTGTTCATTAGAGCTGTTGTTCAAAATCGCAGAATATCAACAGGAAATATTACTAAAAAGCATTTGGAATTTTATTTTCAAGCACAATATCTTGGCCCCGTTGACAAATTAATTCCTCTTGTCAAACAATACTTCCCCGAGTTTAATTTGGAGCGAAAAGATTGCTACCAAGAGACTGCTGCTCCTGCAGAGAAAGAATGTCATGAAGTCCCCTGGATCGGATCAGTATTACATTTATTTTTCAGAAAACCAAATGATTCACCGAAAGTTTTGCTAGAAAAGAGAGTTCCAACCCGGAAAAATTATAATAAAGGGACATCTGATTTTGTGAAGACTCCAATTTCAGAAAGTGGTTGGGAAATGATAGAAAGACTGCTTCTAGAAGAAGAAAGAGTCCAGATGATAATGGAGCCATTAGGTGGGAAATTAGATAAAATATCAGAATCTGAAATTCCGTTTCCTCATAGAAAGGGGAATTTGTATACTATTCAGTACTTGGTATATTGGGGCGATAACAGCGAGAGTATATCAAGCCAAAAGATAGCATGGATGAGGAAATTTTACAAGGAAATGGAGCCATATGTTGCAAAATCTCCAAGAACTGCTTATGTGAACTACAGGGACCTTGATTTTGGGAGTAATCAAGAGGATTACAGCTACTCCAAGGCCAAACTATGGGGTGAAAAGTATTTCAAGGCCAATTTTGAGAGGCTGGCTAAGGTGAAGAGTAGAGTGGATCCAAAAAATTTCTTCAGAAGTGAACAAAGTGTACCACCTTTTCAAATATCACAGTCATATAGCTGAAGAATAGATTCCATGCAAGGTTTTTATATGCATGCTAATCAACAAAATAATACTCCCAAGACGAGAGAATCATGGTGAAAATTTTGGTACATGTGCTAATGCTAAACAAATCTTGAGTATTTACACTAAAACAATAAATACAAAACATGTGTGTTTTATGTATTCTTGATTTAACTAATACTCTCTTCATGCATTTTTACTTATCCCTACCGACTTGATAGAGAGATTAAGAAATAGTAAATGATAAGGTAGTTTTACTAAATTACCCTTTTGAATATAATAAATACAATCTCTTGAAAAATGTAATAGAGAAATAACTATAATTAACAATAAGGGTAAATTAGGAAGTAAGTATAAAAGGATAAGTATTGTTGGATATCCTAAAATAGTATAAGGAACAAGTAAAAATGAACGAAAGGAGTAAAATCAAACTAATTAATTCAATATAAATAACAGACAGTAATAATTTAGCACTCGGGGAAGTCATGTTGAATATTATTTGCTGAAAATAATGAAAAGAGCATTGAGTAAAAAAAACAAGAGCAAGTTTAAATTTCTCCTTTGTTTATTTAATTAGGGTTAATTATTGTAGACACATCTATTATATGATTCAGTTCTAAGTACACCTCTTATTATAAAATTAAACACGTATATTCCTTATACTACAGAAGTCTTACCTTAGTACTGTAATAACTTCCCTGCCTTCAAAAGTAAGTTATTTTTATTTATATTTAATTATTATAGAGCAATATTTTATTATATTGAAATTGCTCTTTTTTTTTAAGTTACTTTGCTTTCCAGTTCAAAATTATCTTGAGCATTTCCATTATATAAAGGTGTAGAAAAAAAATATAAAAAACCATCTTTAAGAGTTTTGAAAGATAAATAAAAAACAAACAAACTGTTTTTCCAATACATACATAAAATTTTTTGTCATTGTATTATTCTACAGATTTCCTCTTTTAGAGTTGGAAAAGATAAGCAAGAAAAAGTTGATCTCTTGTTAAATTAAAGGCGTGAATAAAGATTTTCAATGCTCTTCTTCAGTGGCAGTTATTTCCTTGTTTCAGAAGCAATCGTTAAATTATGTTCCTCCTTGATAAAATGCAAGGTGTTGTGTTTATCTCTTTTTTAAAATTTCATGAAAAGCAATTCATTATTATGGCCACCCGAGCTAAGTAAAAAATATGAGCATGAAAGACACATATTTTGTGTTTATTGTTTTGGAATAACTGTAGAGCACGAATAACCTAAGCATATTTATCCTCTAAGAGCAACAGATCATTTTTAAAAACTGGAAATTGTCTGAAATATCATATAAATTTGGTTACAAAGAGGGGCCCGAACCAAACCTCTTTGTATTACAATTTTATACAAGCACTATCTGGCTTGTCTGTAAACATGAGTTCTTTTGAGTAAAAGGACTCTTCAATTGTAAATCTTCAGCTATATATTGTGAGTAGGATAAGGTGGAATACTTTGTTCGTGTCTGAAGAAATTGTTGGGATCCACCTTACTCTTCACTTTGGCCAATCTCTCAAAGTTGCCACTGAAATACTTTTCACCCCATATTTTGGCCTTGGAGTAGTTGTAATCTCCTTCGTTACTCCCAAAATCAAGGTCCCTGTAGTTCAGATAAGCACTTCTGGGAGATTTTGCAACATATGGCTCCATTTCCTTGTAAAGTTTCCTTATCCATCCTATCTTTTGGCTTGATACACTCTCACTGTTATCGCTTTAGTACACCAAGTACCGAATATTATACAAATTCCCTTTTCTGTGAGGGAATGGAATTTTAGATTCAGAGATTTCACCCAATTTTCCGCCAAATGGCTCAAAAATCATTTGGGGTCTTTCTTCTTCCAAAAACAGTCTTTCTATCATTTTCCAGCCACTATTTGGGATTGGCGTCTTCACAAAATCAGGCGTCCCTTTGTCGTTAGTGTTCTTTGGAATATTTTCTTCTAGCAAAGTTTCAGGTGGATCAGTTAGGTTTCTGCCATAGAAATATAAGATTGACTGAATCCAGGAAACTTCATGGCATTCTTTCTCTGCTCCAATAGCAGTACTCTTTTGAAAGCAATCTTTTCGCTCCAAATTGAACTCAGGGAAGTGTTGTTTCAGCAGAGGAATTAACTTATCAACAGGTCCAACATATTGTGTCTGAAATAAGAATAGCACATGCTTTGTGGTATTATTTCCTGCTGAAGATTCACTGTTTTGAATAATAACTCTGATTAACAATTCTTCGGGGAGTTGATGTGCTATGTTTTCCCATTTTTGGAGGAGAGTTCGGTTAACCTCTAACTTCCTTCGAATCGTGAAAACAGTAATCTTCTCTGGGATACGAACCAATTTTAGTTTCCATGCTAGAATAACACCGAAACTTGCTCCTCCACCTCCTCTTATCGACCAAAACAAATCTTCATCCATCTTTCTGTCAAGAATGTTTCCATTGACATCCAACACGTGCATCAACAACGTTATCAGCTGCTAGGCCGAATTTCCTCATCAATACCCCGATTCCACCACCACTGATGATTCCACCAGTGCCAATACTGAAACAGACACCGCTTGGAAATGCATGAACTTTACTTTTCTGGGCAATAGTAAAGCTGGCAGAGGGTCGCCCCTGCTTGAACCCAAACTGTTTCTTCATTTAAATTAATCTAGATTTTGTTAAGATTGCTTAAATCAATCATAACAAACGAGGATTTAGAGCGATAAGATATGCCTTCATAGTCGTGGCCACCGCTTTTGATCTTGATTTGTAGGCCTTGCTCTTTACTACAAAGAATGACAGGCCTGATTTCTGATTCTTCCTTAGGGGAAGCAATGAAATTGGGATGTGAAGAATTCAACCATCTAGGATTTTTTTGAGCATATTTCAGGATAGATAAATAAGTTGGGGAGCCAGGGGTATAAACATTTTTTGTAACATTGTTTTTGGAGTATTTGGAAAGACAAAGAAGAAAGTCATCTTCTTTGGAGTGACATTTTGCTAAAAAGAATGAAAAGAGAACAAATAGAATTTGAATGCTACTCATTTCTTTTTCCTTGGAAAACAAGAAGCATAAGAATTTTTTTTCAGGAAATTGCTATATAAAATATTTGAGGGATTCAATTCAATATTTATTACAAATGAAGGGAAAGAAGATGAATTTGCTCGTAAGTACCCTTTCAAATACTCCTTTTATAGAGTTGAAATTAGGAGTCGTTTGATTAGTGGTCAAAGTTATGTAAATAACGATTATCCAAAACTAATTATGAAAATTTTAGTACATTTATTAGAAATGCATGAATTAACAATAAAAGGATTAACTATGCATGATAGAAATTATTTTTTGTTAAATATTCAGTAAATGTATTTGAATGGACTTTTTTTGGGTTGAATTGAATATTCATTCGGGATATATTCAACAGTTTGACTTGACCCAAAATTCTCAATGTATTGGAAGACATTGTTTTCAATTCAATGTATTTGAAGGCATATTGTTTTCAATTCAATGTTACTCAAAATATAGTTCGTATTGAGTACCCAAAATTCTTCTTCTCTCTCGCCTCTTTCTCTCCAATTTCTTGCAGATGTACAATTGCAAATATATACCACCTGCATATATATAAATATTTTGACAGATATACATATATAATTCGTCTCTCTTTACTCTCATTGTCCCCCCTCTCTATCTATCTATCTATCTATTTATCTATCTATCTATATTTTCTTTTTCCAATCTCGCTTGTCAGATGTTTCTCTCTCTCTCTCTCTCTCTATATATATATATTAATTACACATATACAATTATTT
>JAOTQJ010000049.1:17737514-17749439 GCA_025642045.1 Solanum sejunctum | reverse complement strand
TTTTTCCAATCTCGCTTGCCAGATTTTTCTCTCTCTCTCTCTATATATATGTATATTAATTACACATATACAATTATTTGCCAGATATACACATACAATTTGACAAATATACATATACAATTTGCCTCTCTTCTCCCTCTCTCGATCTCGCTCACCTCTCTCCACTCCGAGTTTGTATTGTGTAATTATATAAAATTTGCCTCTCTCCTCCCTCTTTCGATCTCGCTCACCTCTCTCCACCCCTCTAGGTCACATATCCGAGGTTGTATTGTGTAATTATGCAAAAATACAGCTATGTGACTATATTAAGTTTTAAGCCTAGGATATTTATGTAAATTCTCTAATTAATTAGTCTCGGGGTGATCAGTAATTTCTCCCATTTGGCCATTATAAAATTGGTCCTTTTATTTTCAAGATCCCATTATTCTTTTTTTTTTTCCAAGATCCCATTATTCAGCTTGGAAGATTTGTACAATTCCTTATATTCTAAATACATTTTATTTTTAAAATTTTAAAATAAATGGTACTTTACATAATGAAGAAGATTTTTTTTTTCCAAATTATCTCTGGTTTTAATATATGAACTTTTATAACATTAAAAAAGTATCTTTTCTTCAAGATTTTTAATTAAGTAATATACCTTTTGTCCTCTAAAAGTAAATAATTTTTTTAAGGAATATATCCGAACAAAACAGCATGTACAACGGAGGGAACATGATACTATCCATTAATAAATGTTTAATGTTGTATCTCAAATCAATGTTTGGGTTCGAGGATTCTCTCCCAAGGCTTAATAAAATGAGAGAAATGTCTAAAAGCTAGTCAGTTCGAAAAATAAATAATATATTTTTAAATTTTAAATATTTTATAATTTTATAATATTTTATTCATGTTGAATTTCACTTATTTATGAAAAAGTCCACGAATGTATATTATTTTTCTTATAAGTAGATTTGGAACATTCAACAATATTTTTATATTTTATAAATGTATGCGCAATCAGACTAAATGAAATACATTAGAACAAAGAGAGTTTCATATCAACTACACATTTATTAAATACGGAATCCTATTATTCTACTAAACTAATTAAAACTAAAATGGTTACACTCTTAAAAAATTTCAAAAGCACATATCCTGAGTGATGGAACTCACACGTTTGACATGTCAGAAAATCTATCATAAATTTTTTCTTCATTAGTTTGTTTACTATGCTTTCCCATTTTTTAAAATAAAAAATCACTTAAATTTATTTCATGATTTATTTCGACTTTTCTCAAAGTCCTTCAACGGAGGTATGTTAAATTTTGTGAACATGATACTCCATTTTATTATGAATGCACGAGCTACTTTTCCCTTGTTGACATAACACCAATTGCATACCTAATTGACATGCCATTCGATGAATATTTTAACGAGTTAATATCTCATATGATTATTTAAAGTCACTCATTTTTTTTTTTATAATTTCAAAGTCATTTAATTAAAGATTTTTTTTCACAGAAAATCACACAACTAATGATTTTTCTCACAGATAGTCACTCAGTTTTCTTTTATAACCTCAAACTCACTTAACTATGAATATTTTACCTTCAAAATTACTCAATTATTGATATTGCAACTTATCAAGTGCAAGTATCGATGACTATAGTTATTGCAATTAATGCCCAAGAAATTGAACTTATATGGAGTATATAAATTTATAACCAATTTCGATTAAATAAAGAAAGGTCATTGAAATAAAAATGGAGGTATCCGAGCATGAAATCGTTATTAACATAAAATCGTTATTGTTCATTTATTTATTTTTTTATGACTAGGAAAACCCACAATCACTGTACTTTGAGTGTGCACGGGGTAAAATTCTCACTCTTGTGCAATAGCGTGCAAAACACACAAGAGAGATAAGTCACACTAGGCAAGCTCGGTGCGACGAGCTCGACACAAAAGATAAATTTCTTGTTTTCGCTGGCAAGAGGTTTAGAACTTGATACCTCCAATATGGAAGTCACAATCATGTAAAAAGTTAATGAGAAAGTCATGATTAATATTAATATTAATGTACTTGACAACTTTTCTTATTTTAAAATTAAAATGAGTAATAGTAACGTTGTTTATACTTGCTAATATTGTATGCTTTACACAATATATTAAATAATTTTATATATAAAAAAAATTACTTGTTATGTAGTTTGGATGGAAAACTTTGTGATTCCATGGAGAGAAGGTAGAGCATATAATTCAAAAAATTAGAACATGTATGCAATGATTTTTTTTCATATTTTACAATCAAAATAAATAACAATAATTATTGCTAATTCTAAACTTATGGTTGCTCGTAGGAGAAAATAGAAGAATAAAATTAGGGGAGAAAATCTCAATAGAAAAAAGATATCCATCCTTGAGGAGAATCAGTCCCACGACCTCCCAATTACAAAGCTTCACAATACCTACTTACTAATCAATAAGTTACATTCAGCAGTTATGCATTGGATGCTTACTCATTAATTATATAAATTTTGTAGTATTTTTAATATTCCTATATATATTTTACGTTGGGGTCGATCGGTGCTCGAGCAAGCACAAAATTCAATGTGGGTCCGCCCCTTCAGGGGAAGAATGGAGAAAGAAGATCATTGGAATAATTTGAGCAATTTTACAATATGAAGTTAGACGGGGGAAGAGAATTAAGGACGACACAGTCGTGAAGAGAAAGAACTTGTTTTTTTTCTATTTCTTATGAAAAAAAAAATGTTATGAAACCCTTATATGATGGAAATCCCTAAGATAATTTTGAACTAAAAGAATACACAAATAAAAAAAATTATGAGCGATTTTTACATTAATAAAACATTATACATAAATAAAAATATAAATAATAACTTAAAGATATGTGTAGTTTAATTAACCAAAAGGCAACTAAAGATATGTGTAGTTTAATTTAACTTAATAGAATAAATTAAGAATACATAGAAAGTTTACAAATGTTTTGTATTTATTGTTTTGGTATAAATAAATGTGAGTTAATTGATCCTATAAGCAACACATATTTAAAAGATGAGCATTCAAGATTTGTTCAGCATTTATAACCCATATACCAAAATTGTCATCATGATTCTCATATTCTAGAAAACATAAGGCTCTTTAATTTATAGCATATTGTACATAAATATTTTGCAACTACTCCACTCTATATCAGTATGATAACTGATAAGGTGTTACACTTTGCTCACTTCTGAAAAAAATTTCAGGATCTACTTTACTCTTCACTTTAACTAGCCTCTCAAATTGCCTTTGAAATACTTTTCACCTCATATTTTGGCCTTGGAATAGCCGTAGTCCTCTTGATTTGTTCCTAAATCAAAGTCCCTGTAATTGAGGTAAGCAGTTCTTGGACACTTTGCAACATATGGCTCCATTTCCTTGTAAAATTTCCTCATCCATGCTATCTTCTGGCTTGATATACTTTCGCTGTTGTCACCCCAATTGATGAAATACTACAAATTCCCTTTTCTATGAGGAAAAGGATTTTCAGATTCCGATATTTCATCTAATTTTCCATCAAATGGCTCAAAAATCATTTGGGATCTTTCTTCTTCCAAAAACAATCTTTCTATCATTTCCCAACCGCTTTCCGGAATTGGAGTCTTCACGAAATCAGATGTTCCTTTGTTATAATTCTTGTATGTTGGAATATTCTTTTCTAGAAAAACTTCAAATCAATCATTTGGTTTTCTCCCAACGAAATACAAGACTGATCTGATCCAGGGAACTTCATAGCACTCTTTCTCTGCATCAGCACTAGTATTCTCCCGGAAACAATCTTGTCGCTCCAAATTAAATTCCGGGAAGTATTATTTGAGCAGAGGAATTAATTCATCAGCAGGCCCAAAATATTGTGCTTGGAAAAAGAATCCCACGCGTCTTTTGGTATCATTACCTTCTAAGAATTCGAGATTTTGAACATACGCCCTGATGAACAAATCTTCAGGGAGTTGATGTGCTATGTTTTCCCATTTTCGGAGGAGACTTAGGTTACCTGTTAAGTTCCTACGAATAGTGAAAACAGTAACTCTTCCAGGAACAGGAACCAATTTTAGTTTCCATGCTAGAATAACACCAAAGCTTGCTCCTCCACCTCCTCTTATCGCCCAAAATAAATCTTCATCCATCTTTCAGTCAAGAATTTTTCCATTGACATCCATCACACGTGCATCTACAACATTATCAGCTGCCAGACCAAATTTTCTCATCAATGTGCCAAGCTCACCACACTGATGATTCCACCAGTGCCAACACTGAAGCAGACGCCGCTTGGAAATGCATGAACTTTACTTTTCTCAGAGTCCTTCAATAATTTTGTGTCCATGAATTCTCAATCAAGGTGGTTTATACTTTATGCCATCGAGAATACCGTGATCGAGTTGTGTTACAGAATATTTTGATGAACCAAAACCCACAACATAGTAAAAATGGAGGTATATTAGCATGATGAAGGAAACTGATCATGGGAAGCAGTTGGTTTTTCTTAAAAAAACTGAATTGCATATTTAAGAGCTCCCCTCCAGTATAGATCCGATCCCCTCAAGTTCGTCTAGTACATCCTTAAATGTCCACTTTTGCAATCAATGGACTAAAATTAATTTTAGATCAAAAGTGAACACGAGTTGTTCGTATAAGGATGTACTAGAGGAACTTGAGGGGATCTATATTGGAGGGGAGCCGTCACTAAAGAGTTGTTCAGCAATTATAACACATGCACCAAATTTGTCAACATAGACTCCTTAATTTGTACTAAAAAGAAACTTCAAATAATCAGCTTTCACTTATAGCATGTTATAGCATAAAATTTTGCATACTCGCATTATATCAATATGATAACTGATAAGGTGTTACACTTTGTTCACTTCTGAAGAAATTTTTCGGATCTACTTTACTCTTTACTTTAGCCAGTCTCTCAAAATTGCCTTTGAAATACTTTTCACCCCATATTTTTGCCTTCGAATAGCTGTAATCCTCTTGATTTGTTCCTAAGCCAAAGTCCCTGTAATTGAGGTAAGCAGTTCTTGGAGATTTTGCAACATATGGTTCCATTTCCTTGTAAAGTTTCCTTATCCATCCTATCTTCTCGCTTGCTATACTCTCACTGTTATCGCTCCAGCTCACAAAGTACTGAATGTTATACAAATTTCCCTTTCTATGAGGAAAAGGAATTTCAGATTCAGAGATTTCGTTCATTTTCCCACCAAATGGCTCAAAAACCATCTGGGGTCTTTCTTCTTCCCGAAACAATCTTTCTATCATTTCCCAGCCACTTTCCGGAATTGGAGTCTTCACAAAATCAGATGTTCCTTTGTTATAATTCTTGTGTGTTGGAATACTCTTTTCAAGCAAAACTTCAAGTGAATCATTTGGTTTTCTCCAAGAGAAATACAAGACTGATCTGATCCAGGGAACTTCGTAGCAATCTTTCTCCGCATCAGCACTAGTATTCTCTCGGAAACAATCTTCTCTCTCCAAATTAAACTCCGGGAAGTATTGTTTGAGCAGAGGAATTAATTCGTCAACAGGCCCAAAATATAGCCCCTGAAAATAGAATCCCACATGCCTATCGGTAACATTTCCTTCTGAGAATACGCCTTTCTGAACAAACGCCCTAACGAACAAATCTTCAGGGAGTTGATGTGCTATGTTTTCCCATTTTCGGAGGAGAGTTAGGTTACCGTCTAAGTTCCTACGAATAGTGAAAACAGTAAGCTTTTCAGGAACACGAACCAATTTTAGTTTCCATGCTAGAATAACACCGAAACTTGCTCCTCCACCTCCTCTGATCGCCCAAAACAAATCTTCATTCATCTTTCTATCAAGAATTTTTCCATTGGCATCCATCACACGTGCATCTACAACGTTATCAGCTGCTAGGCCAAATTTCCTCATCAATGCACCGAGCCCACCACCACTGATAATTCCGCCAGTGCCAACACTGAAGCAGACGCCGCTTGGAAATGCATGAACTTTACTTTTCTTGGCAATTGCATAGTAAAGTTGGCCGAGGGTCGCCCCTGTTTGAACCCAAAGTGTTTCTTCCTTTAAATCAATCTTGATTTTGTCAAGATTGCTTAAATCAAGCATGACAAAAGGGGATTTAGAGCGAAAAGACATGCCTTCATAGTCGTGGCCACCACTTTTGATCGTGATTTGTAGGCCTATTTTTTTACTACAAAGAATGACAGGCCTGATTTCTGTTTCTTTCTTTGGGGAAGCAATGAAATTGGGATGTGAAGAATTCAACCATCTAGGATTTTTTTGAGCATATTCCAGGATAGATGAATAAGTTGGGGAGCCAGGGGTATAAATATTTTGTGTAACGTTTTTGGAGTACTTGGAAAGACAAAGAAGAAAGTCTTCCTCTTTGGAGTAATAACGTTTTGCCAAAAAGAGTGAAAAGAGCAACACGGATAAAATTTGAAGGCTACCCATAGTTTTGCAGAAATTGCTATCTAAAAGAATTTAAGGGTATTCAGGATGATATATGAAGAATGACTTATCATACTTTTGAGGGGACAAAGATGAATTTTCTCATGTTTATGCCATTGATCCAGTTATAGAAATGAATTTACTCATGGCTATCACCATAATCTGATTTATATGGTTAATTTCTTTGATGATCATTTAACTAATCAATTTTATTTCATAGAGTCACTTAATTTTATTTTATAACACAAAAATCAATCAACGTATGGTAATTATATTATAAGTCATTTAACTTTAATTTATAACAGATAAGTCATTCAACTATTGTCATTTTAACTATTATAGACAAAATAACAATAGTTGGGTCATTTTTTTTTGGTTATTAAATAAATTGAGTGATTTTATGAGATAATTACTATTAGTTAAATAATTTTTGTATTATAGAAATGTTGAGCGATTTTATAAATGAAAGTAGTTGATTTGAGAAATTAATGAATTTAATGAAATTGAATGTACTATATTTGACCCCAAAGGACTTGATGTATATTAGTTAATGATGTAATATATTTCAATTTTCAGTTCGGTGTTAATTCATAAACCTATTTAGAAATTTGAAGGGCTCAAATGAATTTATCATCCTTTCAAAATGTTCATTCCCAAAGTCAAAACTCTTGTATAAATTTAGAGAAAAAAGATTATATAAAGTAACAAAAAAAAAAAAATTGGTTTTACCTTCCTACAGGCAAGTAACTTATATATTTTCCCTTCTAGGAATCTCTCCCGAGAACCTATCGACAAGCACATAAAATTGGCAAAGACTTCTTATTAAGACATTTTCATTAAGATTTTTATCATTTAAATGAGTAACAAAAGGTCTGTCATTTTGATATTTTTCGTTGATTTGGCAACTTGTGAGTGGGTGTTCACGAGATATTGTGAAATAAGTTGAAGTGTCTAGATTTGTATCGTCAAAATAAAATTATCAATTAAGATTAAATTAAAATATTTATCTAGTATGTACTTTGACTTTTATTTTGATTTGCTAAGGTTTTCTCTTATAAAAATATATTTTCTATTAATTTAAATTTCAAATAATAATCTAATGTTTCTAATATTTTTCTCAGTTTTTTTTTATTGCTATCTAATTATTACCTTTTTCTGTATTTTTATTAGTCTTAAAAAAATAGCTAATATTTATCTTTAAAAAAGAAATGAAAGTGACAAATTTGAGCTGTCACGCTTTGAGATTGACGGAAACAAGAAAATTTTGGCTGTGAGTAGCCTTTCAAATAATCGACATTTATATAGATGACTTCAATGTATATTTCCTATTTTAGTTGTCATTTAGCATATTTTTTTTAAAAAAAAATATTAGAAATTTTGTTACCCTCATGAATAATTAAACTTTTATTTGTATGTGTGTCTTTTAATTCTATAATAATTAGTATTAAAGGTAAAAATTGAAAAAAGATAATCAATTCTTTTTCAATTATTGAAATTGGCAATTATTTTGTGACAATTATTTTAATATATCTGATAACTAAAATGAAAGAAAATTATAGTTACTAGATTAATTCAATTCAAAAGTTAGACTTTGACCCAAAGCACATTAAAGTCCAAATTAATACAAATGTGATCTGAATCATCCTGATTTTCAGTTGGCAAGATTAGTATTGTTCACAAAAATATACTTTGATCAGGTATATCATTAGTAAAAGTAGATTTACGTGGGGATATATAGGGTAATTCTTCCACTTGGACTTTATAACATACACAAATTAAGTAATCGACTTTGTTGTTCACCTTAATTTTTCAATTAAGTAAAAGAAATTTTATTGTGTCTTACAAAATTGATGCAATTAATTGTATAAGATTTATTTTTGTTTAAAAAATTAATCAACGGAAAATTTTTAAAATTATAAATTTGTGAAATAAAAAAAAATCACACACAATTCTGTCATAATTGGACTGCAACACCTCATCCATAATCTGTCTTCCATTATATGAACAAAATTGGATTTTAATATTTCATAATCTATTACTTATAACTTTGTTTAATTGTGTCCATACGCGACTTTTGCTAACGAAGACACATCAATGATTAAACTTAAACAGAAAGTCTCCTTTTGACTATTAGCCTCCGTCTAATATGAACATACAATTTCCACCGTCTAATTTGAACATACAATTTCATGTCATAATATGAAATTATAAGATATAATTTTTACTAATATTTTAAGATATTTTTTTAATCATATTAAGATGAGAAAAATTGTAACTTATAGTATTTTTCGTATAATTTTCAACCATCTAAATTTTATATTTTAAATATTAAATTTAACTACTTCAATTTAGCTTTGAAATTTAGTTAAGTTGATCTCAAAAAGCAAAAACAGTGACAAGTAAAACTGAACAAAGAGAGTACATAATTTATCAATATGGTGCATTAGAATATTTTGATATTTTCTTTTATAAAAAGAACCATAATTTGTAAATAAGGTAAGATTATATGTAATCAAGAATCAAAAAAATTTTGATAGGTGCCATAACTTGTGAGGGTTTCATGTTTTTTTAAAAAAATATACAATTTAAGAAATTCAAAATACATGTCCCAACAAACTTTAACTTTATATCAATAATCATATGTCTAAACTGATCTTAGTTCCCTTTCTAAGTTATTAACCATTCCTCCACGAAATTTTAAGTTAACTAATAAAATAAACTAAAATATTGATATTATGCATATTCCTTGCACGCAATATATCTCCTTGTTATATGAAAAACAAGTCTATTAGGGTGGTGGATGCACTTGAAGGCTTCTAAAAGAATTTTGATTGCAAATATTTTTCTTAATTTCTTTTCACAAGTTATTTGAAATTTACATTGATGAATTTAAAGTCATCATTGAAAATGTGTCTTTAGTTTGGATTTAGATAGTTTTGTGAGGTAATAAGATGCCCCCAAAGTTAAAGTGTCTTTTTAAAAAATTGAAATACATACGATATATCAAATATTTTTGCACATTTTTCTACGAGTGGGTAAATTTGTCCTCTTCCCAATTAGTTGGGAGGTGTTTTTACCAAATTGGATTGTACATGATGCTGATCGAGGATATATTTAAACCTGATAGTTTGCTAATGTAATAATATAAAGTATTTATTTTCAATGATATTTTTTTCCCTTGCTTCTCTACTTCTATGAAGTAGTGATAAGGTCTGCGTACAATCTTCCCTTCTCAAACTCCACTTATGGAATATCACTAGATATGTTGTTGTTGTTGCTGTTGTTGATATTTTTCCCCCTTAGGAATTGGATAAACAGTACGCTTCCCTCCACCCTTTAATTAGGTAATACGTACTCGTTTTAGGTCTTATAGCTATGTGAATAGTCAAATTATTTCTTTATATTCCTTTTTAAATACTTTTAAGTTGTTTATCTTATTTATTATTATTCACACGAGTTTTAAATATGTAATAAAATCAATGAATTGATGTTTGAATTTCAAATTGAAAACATTAGATGGGTTTATTTCTCACTTTTTATAACTATTCATTTTCCTTGTTCTGAACAGAAGGAATCATATTAACTGAGGTAGCTTTTGAGTTATGAATTCAATCGAATTCAATATTTTTGAAATATGAACGTGAAGAATTACAGAATTTTAGTAAATATTGGATGCTAATTAATAATTTCAAAAAATGCAGTGACTTCAATTGATGAGTACTAAGAACGTCAAAGTCAAATTTGTCTTTCTTTTCTTTATAACCCCACCATAAAAGTTATGCCTAGTGAATGAATTGAGTTTTGGAAGAAAGAAAAACGTTTCAATCGGATTGAATATTGAACATTGATGGAGTGAATTAAGTCCAAGACTATCTTAAAAGGGTTACACAAATAGTGAGCATTCATATCGTCGGTTCAAATTAAATCTTTCTAATAAAAGCTCTCGATATATACATATACGACACACTAAACTCTCCTAAAAAAAATAAAATTTCCTGCAAGTTTATTGCTTGTACTTTTCTGTGAAAATTTTTTATTTTTAATAAAAGACCGCTAAATTCTCTGTCTAGTGGTATAAATTCGCGAAAAAAAAAACGATATATGTAGTGGTAAAGACAACTAGCAAATACTCTTTACCAATTATACTTTTTTCCAATGACCACAGCTTGTGAATTGTGATGCAATTTGATCCATGACATATTATTAACTCAATACCAAAAAAAAAAAATTAAAAAAAAATATATATATAAAAAAAGAAACAGCTTCTACCTAAATGCTACGAAATGGATTAACTAATTAAGATACAGACCTATAACAGTTCTAAATTAATTATCATTATATATTACTATTAAAATGAAACCACTATTATCCTTATTAGATATAAGTTGGAACAATAAGGTTTCCTTGACAAAGCTTAGTTGTCTTGCATATCACGACTAATTAAATAACGTCAGAAAAAGTCAAATATGATAATACCCCATCTGTTACATTTTTACTTGTAGACCTGAGACTTACCTTATTAACTAATCCCTGGAAATCTAAGTTAATTAATTATAAGAGGAGTATAGAAAAAAATAATTTTAATTTGTTAAAATTGACAAATAAAAAATAATAAATAATTATCTTTTCATACAAGGTTCAAATAAAATGAATAGGAGGAATATATATAAGCTTCTTGCAAGTTGCCAGCTTGCAAAATTTGAACAGGCAATAATAATTTTATTCACATTAATATTTCAACACATAGGAACCCTGGCGACTAATAAAGTCTATTTAGCAATTTCTCGTAATAAAATCAAACTTGGACGACAAAATTTCCTCCCACAATATATTAATTTTAAAAAGAATATATAGAAAAAAGCTTACCAGCTGAAACTCGGATTTTAATACTTCCACAGTTCTATGTGCTTAGAGTCAAAGTCAAGCTTTTAAATAAATATATATTTTCGTAAACTGCTGAATAAATTTACATAACTCTGACTTATCCTGTAGGAAATATAAACTCTATAAATAGGGATCATTTGTAAGGATTATCAGCATATGCAATTTCTTTTTCAAAAGAAAAGAAATTATGGATAAACTTCAAATTCTCTCTGTTTTACTTTTTTCACTCTTTTTGACAAAATGTTACTCCAAACAAGAAGATTTTCTTCAGTGTGTTTCAAAATACTATGAATCCAACGTTACAAAAAACATTTACCCCCCAAATTCTCCAACTTATTCATCTATCCTGGAATATGCTCAAAAAAATCCTAGATGGACAAATTCTTCTCATCCTATTTTCATTGTCTCCCCTAGAAAAAAATCAGAAATCAGGCTGGTTATTCTTTGTGCAAAAAAAATAGGCTTGCAAATCAAAATAAAAAGTGGTGGCCATGACTACGAAGGCATATCTTTTCGTTCTAAATCCCCGTTTGTCATGCTTGATTTAAGCAATCTTAACAAAAT
>JAOTQJ010000049.1:17726153-17736598 GCA_025642045.1 Solanum sejunctum | reverse complement strand
CCTGAATTTGATTTGGAGAAAAGAGATTGCTTCCAAGACCCTGTTGTGGATTGTAGTAACAGGCCTTGCATTAAAAAAGAATGTCATGAATCTTCCTGGATTGGGTCTGTCTTGTATTTCTACGGCAGGAGAACAAATGATTCACTTGAAGTACTGCTGGATAAGAGTATTCCAAAAGTGAAGAATTATTTTAAATCCACATCTGATTTTGTGAAGACTCCAATTCCAAAGAGTGGTTGGGAAATGGTGAATAAAATGTTTTTGGAACAAAAAAGACCTCAGATGATTTTGGAGCCATTAGGTGGGAAATTAGATGAAATATCAGAATCTGAAATTCCTTTTCCTCATAGAAATGGGAATTTGTACAATATTCAATATTTGGTGAGCTGGGGCAATAACCGTAAGAGAATATCAAGCCAGAAGATAGCATGGATGAGGAAATTGTACAAGAACATGGAGCCATATGTTGCAAAATCTCGGAGGACTGCTTATTTGAACTACAGGGATCTTGATTTTGGAACAAATCAAGAGAGCTACAACTACTCCAAGGCTAAAATATGGGGTGAAAAGTATTTTAGTGGCAATTTTGAGAGATTGGCTAAAGTGAAGAGTGAGGTGGATCCTGAAAATTTCTTCAGAAATGAACAAAGCATTCCACCTTATCATACTGACAGCTAAAGAAACGCAGGATTGCATGGAAGGGTAGAAAATAAAAATCCAAGCTATTTGAAATTTTATGAAGATTGGTCCCTTCCTTTTTTAATCGAAGGGTAGAAAATAATGCATTAGATTCATTACATTTTAGTTTGCAAACTCGTCTTGAATCTTTTTGTTGCTTAGCTTTAAGTTCTATTTTACACAAGGAAACGCCATATTATGCTATCAAAATTGAACTGTTCTCCTCAGCTTGTTTAAGACCATATAAATAGACCAAAAATCCTAATGCCCATTGATATGGGACCCAACATATCAAATATAAAAGTGAAGCACTAACAGTATAAAATGAGGGATTAATTTCAAATATATATTATAGAGTAATTAGTTTACAAAAAGATATAGTTATGTTTTATTTATATTTAAAAAATAGTCAAAAATCATGTAAAAATTACATCAACTATACTAAATAGCTAGTCAGAAATCATAAAATTATACACGAATTGTACAATATTACTTACATATATACGAGTCATATACTAACAATATATTATAATACACTCAAAAAACTGTATATAGCTAAACTATACATGAAGTATATAATTTTCAAGTTCAATCAACTCCAAATCGCCTCTAAGCAGTCCCAAAATTTAGATAAGAAATCTTTTTTATGCTTTGAGTCTTTTGATGTATTACGCTTGAAATAATTCACATTTTTGTTACGTCGAATTGATTCATAATAGCAGCAGCACCACCAATAGCCAAGTGGCGAACTGAAAGAAAGAAAAAGAAGCAGTCACTAATGGTGAAATTGCAAGAAAGAAAAAGAAGAAATGATGAAGAGTTAGGTTGGGCTTCAAAAACTTTAACCTCATTGTTCACTAGAGCCCTAAGAGTTAACTTGGGCCCTGAGAACAGTTCAACCCTACCAACTAGTTGAATAAACTTCGGCTAGAACTTCTAAGCCTATCTACAACTTAACAAGTTTTTAAGCCCAAACCTAATCAGAGTGCTCGAACAGAAGAAATTAGGAAAAATAACATAACTACGCAAGTATATGATATGTATTTATATTATATAATTATAGTTTGAAAAACTTGCAATTTATACTGTAGTTAGGATTTTGTTGCTATTTTTTCTCTCATCTCTCATCTCTCTTTGCAATTTCTTGCCGATATACAATTACAAATGTATAACAGTTGCATATATACAATTATTTTGATAGATATACATAGTCAATTTGACAGATATACATATACAATTCATCTCTCTCCTCTCTCTATCGATCTCGCTTGTCTCTCTCCTCCCTCTCTAAATCTTGTTTTCCAGATATACAAATATATATGTATATTAATTATATATATACAATTATTTGACAGATATACACATATAATTTGACAAATATACATATACAATTCTCCTCTCTCCTCCCTCTCTCGATCTCATTCGCCTCTCTCCTTCCCTCCAGGTCACAAAGCTGAAATTATATTGTGTAATTATGTAACATATAGCTATTTAATCATATTAAGTTTTAAGTTTAGGCTATTTATGAAAATTCTTCGACAAATTATACTCAAGGACCTTGGAAATAGGTGATATTGAATTTTGATTCTTGCTTGTCCTGTGGGCAAACATTCGAGGTCAAAGTGTTGCTCCTGAAGCAAAACTTACTAAATTTGTAAATTTTCTCTAAGGCTGAACAATAAAATACTTATTGAAAAATTAACTAACGAAAAAAGAAGAAAAATAATAGGAATGTTGATTAGATCCATTTCTAAAAATTTATCTTCAAAGTTCCAAAAACTGGTTCAGGGTGTTATTGAGATTTTCTTGGTGAAACTTCACTTTCTCAAAAAAATTTAAAATTTTTTTGGGTAAAATGCATATTCAAAATTTCAAAAACTATTTTTCAACAAACTTCAAAAAAAAATAATTAAAATTTCAACTAATATATATAATCAAATGCTCGCGAAAAATCAGCTTGTATAAATATGACATTTTTGTGAAGTAAAGAAGCTGGAAAATATAGGTGTGGGTGGGTTAAGGGGAGTTTGAATGGACCATACTTTCTCCCTCCATTTTTACTTGTTCACTATATTGAAAATAGATGTTCAACAATACTTGTCCATCTTATAGATTGAGAAATAATTTTACGCTTAGTTTCTACTTTTCCCTTATCATAATTCCTATTACATTGCAAAATATTATATTCATTATATTTAAAAAATGATTTAATAAAACTATCCCTATTATTTATTACTTCTTAATTTTTATATTAAGTCAATAGTAAACAAACATCATATTTTTGTAGGTTGTTTAGTCTTTTGGTTTGATTATAGCCTTCATGACTCATGTCTTACACCACACTATTTCAGACCAGTGCAAAACATTGGAGTTATATGACTTATAGTTTCTTGATTCATGGGTCATTAATTAATTGTATTGTGACAGATGGTGGCTGGCACATCCAATACATCTCAAGCCAACACAAGAAAGAAAGGAAATTTCAGAAGCTACTATATATAGTTTCAATATTTATCATTTGTAACAAATTATTCAAATTAATCCAATCTATAAAAGTGCACTGTATCGATGTGAGTTCCATCTTCTTCTCATTATACCCAAAAAAAATTTTAGCGGTAATAAATTAACGGTCAGAGATAAGTACTAGTGATAATTACATTTTAATATTTTTATAAATATTGTTAAGCATATAATGATATTGAATGTAATAATAATTAATTAATTATTCGCCGTAAAACTTTTAACACTCTTTATTATATACATACTTGTTGCCGCCGAAGTTGTTTTATTGTTGCAATGAATTCACTCCGTCTTCATAGTATTTGACTAAATTACATATAACTATTTTAAAAATATTTAATTATTTACTTACTTACCAAATATCAAAATTACTTAATCGCTTTTAATTTTGAGAAAATATTATTTCGCGTCAAAAATATTTTTCTTTCATACTAAACACCCCCTGGTGTGGATGAACTTTCCTGAGATGACGCCCCACCAAGAGCATCCATCCATATTAAAATAAATAAATTATTTCCATTGAGAAATCATTTCATATATATCCATGTATTATATGGATAATGAAAGAAACACTTGAAATTAGGTTGAAACATTTAAAAAACATACAAGTAGACAAAGGTTCACCTAAATTAGGAACATGATTATCCATGGACCTAATAACCTTACATTTGAGTATGGAGGATAGCCATTATTATTTAGTTATTTGTTTGGGTGATAAAAAGTTGTTCTAGAAAAGCATGGGCCTCAGCATTCCCTAGCCCCAAGCATAGATGCGTGGGTCATAGTTTCCCCAGTTTCTATATGTTATGTGATTTACACATATTTGATGTCTAAACTCCTCATATATATTGGACAAGAATAATAAAATCATTGCACTAATCATCTAAGTTCTGCCTACGATCTATTCTCTCCCGACATAGGTATATTATATACTAAAATTAATGGGTCATCAATATTCTTAGGCTTAACTAACACCCCAAAAGTTAACTCAAAGGAAGGAGAATTGCCTAAACCTTATAAGGAGATCACTCATCCCATTAACCACCAATGTGAGAATTTGTGTCTCAACACCTCCCCTCTCACGCCCAGTGCTTAGCATCTGGTGCGTGAACAATTTTTTGGGGGGCCCAACATTGAGTGAGACGGGTCTGCTCTGATACCATGTTGAAGAAGATTTTAGGTCTAACTCACATCCCAAAAATCTAGCTAAAAAGGAGAAGAATTGTCTAAACCTTATAAGCAAACCACTCATCCCATTAATCACCAATGTGAGACTTTGTGTCTCAATAGATAGCGAATTAAGGTAGTGTTACAGCTGAAGTTATGCCATGTGGTAATTTTCCCAACGTTAATGTAGCAGTATAGCAAAGAATCTACTTGTCAATTCATGAAAAGTTTATGATATACATTACGTTTCGTGAGTGGGGAAAAAAAAATAATTAACGTTTTATGGACGTTTTACGATGCTCTACGACATTATTATTCAATTTGGACCCTCGAAGTTACATCACTGTCACTAAGATGGGCCATAACTCATCCTGGTTCGTCGAAGGAAAAGCAACCAAACAAACTTGTTTATGATGCCATCTGGATTTGGGCATTTGGTCTTGCTCTATGTTTAATATATAGAGTAATAAAGAAACATTAGGTTCCAGAAAAATAATTCTGGAAAAAGAGATTATGTGTTTAGAAATATTAGTGTTATTTATTCTATATGTAGTTTGATTATATTTCTGGATAGATATAACCAAAAGTTGCTACTTTGTATTACTAAAAAGATAAGGATTGATTTAACAAATGAACATGAATGGAACATAACGTCTTCTCTTATTTGACAAAACATACCCAATAATATCGTTAGTGGAATTCCACGAGTGAGGATTGAAAAAAGTAAAATATATGCAAATTTTATCACTATCTCATAAAAAGTAAAATATATGTCAAGCTCATCACTACCTCATAAAGATAAAGAAATTGTTATTTAAGGAAGCATATATACTATGTTGGAGGTGAATAATCCAGCTTAGAATTGTGCCATTAACTCAAAAAAACTAGTCTAGATCGTTTCTTGGTTCAAGAATTAGCTTCACACTTGGTAAGATCTATTTTTAGTAATTTGACAGTTGTTAGACTCTTTTTCCATCAATCTTAGTCAATGCAACTTTCGACGCTCCTTATGGGTCATCTGGAAACAACCGTTTTATGTTTTTAGATTGCGTACATCCGATCACCCTCACCCCAAAATGAGCGGAAGCCTTTTGAGGCATTGAGTATGTTGATGATGATGATGATGTTAGACACCAACAAAAAAATAAAAAAGGAAAAGGGATGTGGTTCATGACCTGGGGTGGCAGGGGTGTAAGTGATGTGACTGATGAGTTTTTTATCCTTTTCTATATAAGGGCAAGTGTGGGTTGTAGTCCAGTAGGTATTTTAATGTATTTTTGTAACATCATAGTTTCCAAAGACCTAAAGAGTGACCCAAAGTTGAGATACAGAAATTAAAACTATTTTGTTTCTTTAATTTATGTATATGTATGTATGTGATATAGCAGAGAGAAGTGTTAAGAGCAATGAAGAAATGTGAGTTGTGCACTTCAGTAGCAAGAGTTTACTGTGAATCAGATCAAGCCAGTCTTTGTTGGGATTGTGATGCCAGAGTTCACACAGCCAATTTCCTTGTGGCTAAGCATTCAAGAATTCTTCTCTGCAATTCTTGCCAATCACTTACCCCATGGACTGGCTCTGGCTCTAGGCTTGGTCCAACTGTTTCAGTTTGTCAAAAATGTTTTCATAGAAATAATAATGATGGGGCAGATCAAGATCAAGATCTTGATGATAGAGACGAGGACGACGACGACGAGGAGGATGACCAAGACAATGATGATGGAAGCAGTGATGGTGATAACCAAGTTGTTCCTCTGTCTTCTTCAACAACAGATCAACCTCATCCTCCCTCATTTACATCAAGCTCTTCAAGTAGTGAAGATTCCACCAGCAAATTTCAAAGGAGAAATGTAAGTGGAATGTCACATAACAGAACTGAGGAAAATATTCACTTCCATTATTGTGTAAGTCCTTTCTTTGATCTTCCGAAAACAACCTCTTTACGTACATTTTTCTCTCCCGAGATTATTGTTGTTGTTATTGTGTAAGTCTTTGATTCCTCTGTTTTCCCCACTATTAACCAACACATTCCAATATTGTCATCTAAAACTGAATGTATGTGTTCTGTTCAGGGCATTACAAGACCTGAAGAGAAGGCAGAAAGGAGATCATGGACATGGAGATAATTAAAGAATGGATATTTTCAGATCAAAAGCTAATTCTGTTATCTGATTGATGAACAATGTATGAATAAATTTTCTAGTGTTACCTTGTAAATGACATGTGAGTTAGCTAGTCTTTCATGTTCTCATTTGCTCTTGACATCTGGAATTCTTACTGGGAATCTTTATAATGATTTTACTGCATAGACTAATTTTTAAATATATATTATCCCAATTGTATCTTTTTATTTTCCATGTGAGTGCCTTTATTTTTATTTTTGTGTAGTTGAAACTATAAAAACCAGATGCAGCAAATCAGGGTGAGGGAAAAGGATGATTAGGACAGGACAGCTCTCAATTATAGTTGATAATGATTGATAATTCATGGCTTTACTCATGGCAAGCAAGGTTTTGTTTTTTGTACCAAATACAATAAAGAATGCATAACATGTTGCCATTAGTGTTTAGTTAGACAATATTATTACACTACTTTTGTTTTCCTACAAGAAAGCACAACTCTTTATTCTAGTGGTCCATAACTATATATATCTAGATTCTTATTTTTTTTACCTAATGATCCATGGCCACAAAAACAAGCTCTTTTACCTATTTAAGAAAGTTCTTACAACTTGTGTTTTTAGTGGCACGATGTTAAGTAAAGGTGATAAAGTTTATTCTCTCTCTAAGTAGTACTAGTTGTTTAGACTTTTATAGCTAACCAGCTAATGTCAAACGGGACCTAAATTTAATGACAAATACTAACTACCAGCAAGCACTACCGACTTTATTTTCAACTATTGCATGATTTTCTTGCCTTTGATTTGTGACTCACAAGTTTTCTTTTGTCACTATCTCTATCTTGACAATTAATATGGTCCAATTTCAAACCAGCCAGTCCACATATTGACACATTGTATTGGATCAAAAAAAACTCCCCACCCCAAGGGGAAACCAACAACGTGTGCAGGGTCCTAAAATTCCAAAAAATATACTACTCCTACCAAGTTTCTGTTGTAGTACAAGTGGGACCATATAGATAAAATTGTGGATGCCACTGGAATTTGAATTTTAATTGCTTCCATGGTTATCAATTGACCTATTGGATTAAAATGTCACAACTTGAGCAGAATTGTGCATGAACCTGAGACACTTGTCCTTATCATTGAAACCTTTGCTCTTTAAGTGATGCTTTGCATACTCCACAAGTTTTCAACATGACAAGCCTTTTAAAGAGGAATAATGTAGTATTAGATTATTAATTGCTTGAAACTAATGGATATATTATTGAATTTGTTGAAGTGCATATATATTAATCTCTTCTAAAAAATTTAAGCTATTAGAGAAAAGACACTTCACTTAACTATAGGCGAACGTGTTCAACCAAGTACATACTTTTGTTAATGAATTGTAGTGAGACTTGGTGCCAAGATTTCATCCTTAATTAAAGTACAGGATTAAAAAAGCTCATGCTTGTTAAAAAATTAGTTAATCTTGAATTTTGAATCCACTTTCGCTATTTGATTAACTGTATCGATCTCATCAGCACAGATGATGAGAAGAAATTAAATAAGAGGGGATTACTCCGATAGTGAGAACCCTCGATTGTTGATTCAAGTCACCGAGAGAGAAAAAAGAAGGGGGCTTCCAAATTTTTTTTATAGATGAAAAGAAAATTGTCCATCTTAATGTGCTTGAACTCGAAATTTGGTCTCATGATTTTCGTTTTTGCTTGGTTAACTATTAGGTCAAATCTTGAGTATACCCATACAAAGGAGATATTTTATTAAGGTTAAAGGGACACAAGCAAAGTTAAGCCGTATTAAAAAGTGGCATCACATGTGCTGATTATTAAGGTTTGATTAGATTATGTCAGGGTGGAAGATTTAGTGACAAGCTGACAGCTAACTATATTTTATTAATGTTAAAGAGCATATAATCAAGGATCATGGGATTATAATTTTTTGATTAGCATGCTAAGGATGACCTTAATCATGACACATTTTATTAATCTATACCATTAAAAAATAATGTGAGTATAAAAATAAGATTATAATTAAGAGACTCAGGCCAATGAAGCAAAGTTTTCGACATGGACACGTGCATTACAGTAACAGACAGACGCAACTAACAAAATCAATTGCAACTTGCGATCAAATTCACGACAACATGGCCACGTGCCCTGCAAACACTAGTATTAATTTACTTGCAATGTGTCAAATTGTATGATGTTTATATTCATACATTTAGATTTCACACACACGTACCTATAGTGCAAAGAACTTTTGTAGTGCATGCTTGTTAAATGACGCATCCATAATCGGGAAAACATGAGTTTTTAAATTATAGGGTAACTTATTATTGCAGACGTAGGTTTTTCCTCATCTTACTTCTCATAAAAATGGAAAAAGGATCACTTATAATTTCTTCTTATCTAACTTGATTATGAAAAAAAATTAATTGTGAGTTAAACTAAGGCTATCTCTAATTTATTTTCTACTTTACTCTTCAAATATAGAGAATAAAGAATATTTGAAGATAATCAACTCGAGCAACCTAATTCTCTATTTTACTCTTTAAAAAGGAATCTCCTTCACTCTCCTCAATACTATATTATTATTTCTATTTCATTTTTATATTCTTATTTAATGATATAATATTTTTTTTTTCAAATAATCACTCTACGTGATCTTCATTTAATATAAAATTTTATTCTTTTCAAAAAAAATTATTTAATTTTAAATTGAATGTTATTCTAAATTTTTAGTGACATAAATTATAAGCAAATATTATATATTATACTCCTTCTGTTTCATATTAAGTTAATTGTTAGGGAATTTTTAATGTTTTAAAATAAGCAAAATGTTCACTTTTCAAGGGATGTGTTAAAAGTTTTTTTCCAATTTTACACTTTATTAATGAAGTTTCTAAGGTTGAGTTTTGTATGAGAAATAAATAATGCATTAAATGAATGTGTGAAGTTTGAAAAAGGTAAAAATGAAAAAATATGATTAAATTTTGTCTTTGTTTCTTTTTATTAATATGTGTGAAATAGTCCAACAATTCACTTAATATGAAACAGATAGAGTACATATTAATGGACAATTCAAATGAAAGTGAAATCAAGAAATATAATTATGTAAATATTCAAGTTTCAAGATTATTACATCACTCCAATAAATGCTCTATTAATGCATTACGAGAGTTCAAAATGAGCTTTTATTTGGATCATGCACTACTTTTTTAAATATTGATGTAATTTTAGAATTACAACAATATTTAAATTAATGTTGTAATTTTAAAAATTATTATGTTATGTATTGTATATTTAAATGAATATTTTCATCTTATCATTTAAATTTGAGCATTCTTCATAGTAAAAATGATACTAATTATTTGAAAGGAAAAAGGATAAAGGGTCAAAACTATCCCTAAATTATATAAAATAGAACACTTATGTCCTTCGTTACATTTTGAGATCAAAAATACCCCTGTCGTTATTTCAAGAAACTACAAAATGCCCTTACACCATCATACTTGCCATATGGCAGTCCATGTAGACATCCACGTGGCAATAAAAGGGTCAAAATTACCCTCGAACTGTTCAAAATAGCTCAAATATACCCTTAGACTATTTTTGAGATCAAAACTACCCTTGTCATCTATGTTGTGGACCATAAATGCTCTTATTATATATATAAAAAAAGAATAGCAAAAAAAGGAATATATATATTATTTAAGTAAATTTTATATACACAAATTATTTTTAATTTTTAAAATATATAGTTTGGATAGATCACATGAAAATTTTAAGATGCCTTTGAATTTTGTTCGTGAGTAATAGTTATTATCTATCATTCACATATTTTTTTGCTATGATAAATTATTCATAAAAAGAATAGTCAAAAAAGAAATATATATATTATTTAAGTAAATTTTATATACATAATTTATTTTTAATTTTTAAAATATATAGTTTGG
>JAOTQJ010000049.1:17700214-17726053 GCA_025642045.1 Solanum sejunctum | reverse complement strand
GACTTATAATATACATGTTATGTATAATTATAGATAAGATATATGTTTGAGTATGCATATGCATATAGAGTGGGTATATGAGTGATATTCAAATTATATATATATATATATATATATATATATAATAATTTGTTCATGTATATAATTTGTTAGTAAGATTTTAATGACTTATAATATACATGTTATGTATAATTATAGATAAGATATATGTTTGAGTATGCATATGCATATAGAGTGGGTATGAGTGATTATATATATATATAATAATTTTGTTCATATACATTTGTTAGTAAGATTTTAATGACTTATATTATATATGTTATATATAATTATAGAGTAATTAGATTGTATATATATATATGTTGTGTGCATACTCAAATATATATCTCATCTATAGCGTATACATATAATATTCAAAGTAAAAATTTGCCAACATATTAATTTCCCAGATTGTATGCAATTGGTATTGATTTGGTATAACTTATTATAACTTGCAACTAGTTATCTAATGTTACAATCTGTAATAATATATTTAATATTTGTTATTTTAGCAGATCATTCTTGCATTTATTATATTCAAATGATGATTTGATAAAATTATTTTTATTTTTCATTAATATTTTTTAATTTATATGTCAACTCAATAGTAAATAGTTATTGTTGGAAACAAAAAATAAAATAGAGACGAATTGGAGATGATGTTAATGTAATATACTTTGTGAAGTAGTTAACGGTCAAGAGAATTAAGGAATCTAGATATAAAGAATGTAACTTTAATTTGTGTGGTCATAACACATTGCGTGTGAACAAGAAAATTGCAGTACTATTTTTTTGAGATATGTGTGGATATGGTGTCATTATTTTCAGAATGGTATCCACCATAACCTTGTGATAAAATGATATTATATTTTGTCATTAATATATTGCTTTTGGTAGGCCCTTTGGATTGAAAATATCTTTGGATTCTGTCTCACCTGAGAGATCTTACTTATGTGTTACACAACTATAAAGACAATGATTCCTCAATTTTTTTTTTTGCTTTTGGTTCCTTGAATCATAGCCACACAATTAAGCCCACATATCGTTTAACACCACTAGACACACCTCGATGTGATTTTTTACTTTGTTTCAACAGAATGGGCTCAACATCAAAAAATAAGAAAAAATTACCTAAATGTGATGTATTTTATTATATTCTTTAAAAAGATTTATCATTAAAAAAAAATTATAAAAATTTCTACCTTCTTCTATTCTCAGATGCATTGTTCTTATGCGATATATAAGGATAGGTGTATTTTGTATCAATAAAGGTAATGTATAAGATACATAACATATCGGGATGTTGAATAATGTATCCAAAATAAGTTGGCAATGTATCGAAACGTTGAACAATGTATCTAAAACTAGAACGTGATATATCAAGCCATTGAGAGAAATTTTTGTAATTTGGAAAAGAGTTGAAATACCAAGTAGATAACTCTTAATACTAAGTGATTTCTGTAAATTTACCAAAGAAACGAGGGGGGGGGGGGGGGGATTGTAATTTCAAATAAATACAAAAAAATATTATTAATTTACACAAAATATAGTTAAAAAACTAATAAAATGAAATAACTAAATATACCATTTAGCCACGACTCATTTTTATTTCGCTGCAGTGTAATTATAGTTGAATAACATTATTTTTATATTTTACTAGCCATGATTTGCTTATATTTTTTATTTGTCGTGGCGAAATTATTAAATCGGGGATAAATAATTATTTTCATTTTTTTAATAATTGGTAGTTAAGACATGTATATGTAATGTATCAATGTTGTATTCATAATGTATAAGAATGTATAAATATTATGTAAATAGTGTGTGTGTGTATATTTATATGCCGAAATCGCATGTTTCTTGCTCCTTGGCCTATAAAATCCTACAAGGCGTCTCCTGTCGCCTGCGGGATACGTGGGCCTCTTGCCAAGCTCGTTGCGGACCACTCATATGATTTTTCGGTAAAAAGTTGCGTCGGACCTCCTGCAATGCCAAAATACGTGGGCTAACACCCACAGAAAACTTACGAAATTGCATGTTTCTTGTTCCTTAGCCTAGAAAATCCTACCAGGGGTCCTCCGCTGCCAGCGAGCCGCTTGACAAGCTCGTTGTAAACCCACTCTATGATTTTTCAGGAAAGTTGCATCAGACTCCCGTGCAACGCCAGAATTCATGGTCTAACACTCACAAAAAACTACTGAAATCGTCTGTTTCATGTTCCTTGGCCCATAAAATCCTACCAGGAGTCATCCGCAGTCGACAGGCCACCTGGGCCTCTTGCGGGGCTCATTGCGGACCCACTCATATGATTTTTTGGGAAAGTTGCGTCGGACACCCCTGCAACGCCAGAATCTATGGGTTAACACCCATAGAAAATTGCTGAAATCGCATGTTTCTCATTCCTTGGCCCATAAAATCCTACCAAACGTCCCCCGGTCCCGACAGGCCACTTGTGCCTCTTACCGGGCTCGTTGTAGCCCCACTTGTATGATTTTTTGGGAAAGTGGCATCGAACCCCCTACAGCGCCAGAATTCGCATGCTAACATCCATAGAAAATTGCTGAAATCGCATGTTTTCTGTTCCTTGGCCCATAAAATTCTACCAGGTATCCCCTGCCGCTGATGGGCCACTTGGGCCTCTTACCGGGCTCGGTGCGGACCTACTCATATGATTCTTCGAGAAAGTTGCATTGGACTCCCCTGCAATGCCAGAATTCATAGGCTAACACCCACAGAAAACTATCAAAATTGCTTATTTCATATTTCTTGGCCTATAAAATTCTATCAGGTGTCCCACGGAGCCGGTGGGCCACTTGCCTCTTGTTGGGTTTGTTGCGGACTCACTCATATGATTTTTTTGGGAAGTTGCACCAGAACCCTCTACAGCGCCAAAATCCGTGGGCTAACACCCACAGAAAACTGTTGAAATTATCTGTTTCCTATTCTTTGGCCATAAAATCCTACTAGACGTCCCCCACCGCCGATTAGCCACTTGGGCCTCTTGTTGGGCGTATTGCAGACCCACTGGAATATTTTTTTGAGAAAGTTGCGCTGGACTACCCTGCAGCGCCAGAATTTGTGGGCTAACACCCATAGAAAATTGCCGAAATTACCTATTCCCTGTTCTTTGGCCCCATAAAATCCTACTAAGCATCCCCGCCACTGGCGGGCCACCTAGGGCTCTTGTGGGCTCGTTGCGGACCACTTCGTATGATTTTTTTGGAAGTTATGTCGAACCCCCTACAGCGCCAAAATTCATGGGCTAACACCCATAGCAAACTGCCAAAATTGCCTATTTATTGTTTTTTGGCCTATAAATCCTACATGGTGTCCCCCTCCATCGGCGATCCACCTGGGCCTCTTGTTGGGCTCACTGCGGACCAACTCATATGATTTTCAAAAGAGTTGCATCAAACTCCTTCGTAGCGCAAAAATTCATAGGCTAACACTCACATAAAATTGTCGAAATTGCTTATTTCATGTTCCTTGACCCATAAAATCCTACTAGGCATCCCCCACCATCGGTTGGCAACCTGGGACTTTTGCCAGTCTCATTACGGATTCGCTCATATGATTTTTGGGGAAAGTTACTCCGAACCCCCTTGCAGCGCCAGAATTAGTAGGCTAACACCCACAGAAAGCTGCTGAAATTGTTTGATTTTTGTTCCTTGGCACATAAAATCCTACTAGATGTCCCCCGCCATCGGCGGGCCATCTGGGCCTCTTTTCGGGTGCATTGCGGATCCACTCATATGATTTTTTGAGAAAGGTACGCTGGACCCCTCTGCAGCGCCAGAATCCGTGGGCTAACACCCACAAATAACTGCCAAAGTCGCATGTTTTCTATTCCTTGACCTATAAAATCCTATCAGGCATCCCCTAGAGCCGGTTGGCCATCTGGGCCTCTTATCGGGCTCGTTGCGGACCCAATCATATGATTTTTTGGGAAAGTTGCGTCGAATCCCCTTATAACTCCAGAATTCGTGGGCTAACACCCATTGAAAACTGCTGAAATTACCCATTTCTTGTTCCTTGGCACATAAAATCTTACTAGGCATCCCTTGTCGTCTCGACGGGCCACCTCGGACTCTTGTTGGGCTCATTCAGACCTACTCGTATGATTTTTTGAGAGAGTTGCGCTAGACCCCCTTGTAACGTCAGAATCTGTTGGTCAACACCCACAGAAAATAATCGAAATCACCTATTTCTTATTCCTTGGCCCATAAAATTCTACCAGCCATCCCTTACTGCCGACGGGCCACTTGGGCCTCTTGCCGAGCTCGTTGTGGACCTATTCATAAGATTTTTTAGGAAAGTTGCACCAAACCTCCTGGAGCGCCAAAATTCGTGGGCTAACACCCATAGAGAACTATCGAAATTGCATACCCCATTGTCGATGAGCCTCCTGGGCCTCTTTTTGGGTTTGTTATAGACCCACGCATATGATTTTTCAGAAAAGTTGCGCCAAACCCCCCTGCGACGCCAGAATCCATGGGCTAAAACTCACAGAAAACTGCTAAAATTATCTATTTCCTGTTCCTTGGCCCATAAAATTCTACCAGGCATCCCCCGCTGCCAGGAGGCTAGCTGGGCCTATTGTCGGGCTTGTTGCGGATCCACTCGTATGATTTTTCGAGAAGGTTGCATTGGACCCCCTCTACAGTGCAAGAATACGTGGGCTAACACCCACAGTAAAGTGTCAAAATAACTTATTTTTTGTTCCTTATCCCATAAAATCCTATCAGACGTCCCTCGTCGACGAGCTACCTGGGCCTTTTGTCGGGCTTGTTACGACCCAACTTATATGATTTTTTAGGAAAGTTGTGCTGGATCTCCTTGCAACGCCAGAATCTGCGGGATAACACCCACTGAACATTGCCGAAATCACTTGTTTTTTTATTCCGTAGCCAATAAAATCCTACCAAACATCCCCAACCGTAGGCCAGCCACCTGAGCCTCTTGCTGAGTTTGTTGCTACCCCACTCATATGATTTTTTGGGAAAGGTTTCCCGGACCCCCCTGCAGCGCCAGAATCCTTGGGCTACAACACATAGAAAACTGTCAAAATTGCCTCTTTTCTATTCTTTGGATAATAAAATAGTATCAGGCATCCCTCGCAGCCATCAGGCTACCTGGGTCTCTTGTTCGACTCGTTGTCGACCTACTCATATGGTTTTTTGAGAAAGTTGCGTTGAACCCCCTTTAGAGCTAAAGTTCGTGGGCTAACACCCATAAAAAATTGTTGAAATCGCCTATTTTGTGTTCCTTAACCTATAAAATCCTACTAGGCATCCCCTTCCTCCCTCCCCCGCCGAGCCACCTGGCCTCTTGTCAAGTTCATTGCAAACCTACTCATTCAATTTTTCAAGAAAGTTGCACCGAACCCCATGCAGTGCCAGAATCCATGGGATAACACCCGTAGAAAACTGTCGAAATTGCCTGTTTCCTATTCTTCACCCATAAAATCCTACCAGGCATTCCCTGCCGTCGCCGGGCTACCTAGGCCTCTTACCAAGCTCATTCCAGATCTAATAGTATTATATTTCAAGAAAGTTGCATCGGACCTCTATGTAGCGCCAGAATCTATGGGCTAATACCCATAGAAAATTATTAAAATCGCATGTTTCTTGTTCCTTGGCTCATAAAATCCTACCAGGCATTCCCCACCGTCGTTGGGCCACCTGGGCCTCTTGACTTGCTCGTTGGACCCACTCTATGGCTTTTAAAGAAAGTTGCACCAGACCCCCTCTGCAGCACCAGAATTCGTGGGTTAACACCCACAGAAAACAACCAAAATCGTCTATTTCCAATTCCTTAGCCTATAAAATCCTATAAGGCGTCTCCTATTACTGGCAGGCCACTAAGGCCTCTTGCTGGGCTCGTTGCGAAATCATTCGTATGATTTTTTGAAAAAGTTGTGTTGGACCCCCCCTGCAGTGCCAGAATCTGTGGGTTAACACCCACAGAAAATTGCTAAAATCGTCTGTTCCCTATTTCTTGGCCCATAAAATCCTAAAAGACGTCCCTCGCTGTCGTCGGGCCACTCGGGCCTTTTATCGGGCTTATTGCGGACTTATTCGTATGATTTTTCGAGAAAATTATGCCAAACCCATCTGCAGCGCCAGAATTCGTGTGCTTACACCTACAAAAAACTTCCAAAATGACCTTTTTCCAGATCCTTGGCCCATAAAATCCTATCAGGCGTCCTCCGTCGCCCCCAGCAACCTTGGCCTCTTGCCGGGCTCATTGCAGACCCACTCGTATGATTTTTTGAAAAAGTTGTGTCTTACCTTCTGCAACGCTAGAATCCATGGGCTAACACCCATAGAAAACTACCGAATTCGCCTATTTCCTTTTTCTTGGTCCATAAAATCCACCAGGCATCCCCTACTGCCATCGGGCACCCGGCCTCTTGCCGGGCTCGTTATGGACCAACTCATATGATTTTTTAGGAAGGTTGCACCGGATCTCCTTACAGTGAATTCATAGGCTAACACCCACAGAAAACTGCTAAAATTGCTTTCTTCTATTCCTTGGCCCATAAAAATCCACCAAGCATCCCCGCCATCGGTGGGTCACCTGGGCCTCTTGCAGGGCTCGTTATGGACCCACTCGTATAATTTTTTGAGAAAGTTTCACTGGACCTCTATGCGGCGCCTAAATTCGTGGGCTAACACCCACAAAAAACTATCAAAATTGCCTGTTTCCTATTCTTTGGCCCATAAAATCCTACCAAGCGCCCTCGTCCCAGCGGGCCACTTGGGTCTGTTGCTCGCTCGTTATGGACCCCCTCGTATAATTTTTTGGAAAAGTTGCATCAGACCCCCTCTGTATTGCCAGAATCTATGGGCTAACACCCACAAAAAACTATTGAAATGGTCTATTTCTTGTTCCTTGGCCCATAAAATCCTACCAGGCGTCCTCCGCCACTGGCGGGCCACCTACTCCTGTTGTCGGGCTCATTGTGGACCTACTTATATGTTTTTTTAGGAAAGCTGTGACGATCCCCCCAGCAGCTACAGAATTCGTAGGCTAACACCTATTAGAAAATTATCGAAATTGCCTATTTTCTATTCCTTGGCCCATAAAATTCTAACAAGCGTCCCCCGCCGTCGACGACCACCTGGGCTTCTTGCTAGGCTAGTTGCAGCCCCACTCGTATGATTTTTCGAAAAAGTTTCCTTGGACTCCCTACAACTCCAGATTCCGTGGGCTAACCCCCACAGAAAACTATTGAAATTCACATGTTTTCTGTATCTTGGCTAATAAAATCCTACTAGGCGGCACCCTTAGCCACCGAGCCACCTAGACCTCTTATCGAGCTCATTGCCGACCCACTAATATGATTTTTAGGAAAAGTTGTGTCAGACCCCCTGCAGCGCCAAAATTCATGGGTTGACACTCACAGAAAACTGTCAAAATCACCTGTTTATTGTTCCTTCGCCATAAAATCCAATCAGGCATCCTCCGTTGATGTCGGGTCACCTGAGCCTCTTGTTGGGCTCGTTGTGGCCCACTCATATAATTTTTTAGGAAAATTGTGTCGGACCCCCTGCACTGCCAAAATTCATGGGCTAACACCCACAGAAAATAGTCAAAATTGCTTGTTACCAGGCGTCTCCCACCGCCACTAGGCCACCCCAGCCTCTTGTCGGGATCATTGCGAACACATTCGTATGATTTTTTGGAAAAATTGTGTGAAACCCTTTGTAGCGTCTGAATCCGTGGACTAACTCTCACAGAAAACTGCCATAGTAGCATGTTTCTTGTTTATTGGCATATAAAATCCTACCAGGCGTCCCCCGCCGTTGCTGAGCTACCTAGGCCTCTTACTGGGATCGTTGTAGACCCACTTGTATGATTTTTCGATAAGGTTCTGCTTAACTCCCTACAGCGTTAGAATCCATAGGCTAATACCTGCAGAAAACTACTGAAATTACCTATTTCTTGTCCCTTAGCCCATAAAATCGTACCAGGCATCACCTGCCGTCATTGGGCCACCCGGTCCACTAGACGGGCTCATTACGGACCCACTCAATTTTTTGAGAAAGTTTCATCGGACCCCCCTAAAGCGAATCTTTGGGCTAACACCCACAGAAACCTTTTGAAATCGTCTATCTCATGTTATTTGGCCCATAAAATCCTATTAAGCATCCTCCATTGCTGTCGGGCCACTCAGACCTCTTACCGGGCTCATTGCAGACCCACTAGTATGATTTTCTAGAAAAATTGCATGGACCCCCTGCAACGCCAGAATTTGTGGGCTAACACACTTAGAAACTGTCGAAATCATCTGTTTACTATTCTTAGCCTATAAAATCCTACCAGACTTCCCCTCCTACCGCCGCGCCACTTGGCCTCTTGCGGGACTCGTTGCAGACCCACTCGTATGATTTTTTAGGAAAGTTGCGCTGAACTCCCCTGCAGCGTTAGAATCTGTGGGATAAAAAAATTGCATGTTTCCTATTCTTTGTCCCATAAGATCCTACTAGATGTCCCAAGCCACCTGGGCCTCTTCCCGGGCTCAGTACGAATTTTTCAAGAAAGTTGTACCAGATGCCCTATACTGCCAGAATTACGTGGGCTAACACCCTAGAAAATTGTCGAAATTATTTTTTTCCTATTCCTTGGCCCATAAAATCCTACCAAGCATCCCTCACTGTCGCTGGGCCACCTGGGCCTCTTGCCAAGCTAGTTGCGGACTCACTCTATGATTTTTTGGGAAAGTTATGTCGGACCTCCCTCCATCGGCCGAATCCGTGGGCTAACACCTACAGATAACTGTCGAAATTGTCTGTTTTTTGTTCGTTGGCCCATAAAATCCTACCAGGTGTTCCTCGCAGTCGTCGAGCCACCTGGGCCTCTTGCTAAGCTCGTTGAGGACCCACTCGTATGATTTTTTGAGGAAGTTACGCCAGACCCTCCTGTAGCACCAAAATCCGTGGGCTAACTCCCACAGAAAACTATTAAAATCGTTTCTTTCTTGTTCCTTAGCCCATAAAATCCTACCAGGTATCCCCCACTGCTGCCGGGCCACCTGGTCCTCTTTGCGGGATCGTTGTGGGTCAACTCGTATGATTTTTTGAGAAAGTTGCGTCGAACCCCCTGCAGCGCTAGAATTCATGGACTAACACCCACAAAAAGTTGTCAAAGTCACCTCTTTGCTGTTCCTTGCCTCAGAAAATCCTACCAGGCGTACCCCACTGATGTTGGGCCATCTAGGCCTCTTGTCGGACTCGTTGTTGATCCACTAGTATGATTTTTCGAGAAAGTTACGTTGGATCCCCTGCAACACTAGAATCGGTGGGCTAACACCCACATAAAACTGCTGAAATCACTTGTTTCTTGTTTCATGGCCCATAAAATCCTACTAGGCGTCCCCCGCTGCCACCGGTCTACCTGGGCCTCGTGCTGAGCTTGTTGCGGACTCACTTGTATGACTTTTCAAGAAAGTTGTGTCGGACCCCCTGCAGAGCTAGAATCCATGGCTAACACTCATAGAAAACTGCCGAAATCAACTGTTTCTTGTTCCTAGGCCCATAAAATCCTACCAGGCGTCCCCTGCTGTCGGAAGGGCACCTGGACCTCTTGCCGAGCTCGTTGCGGACCCACTCATCCGGCCACTCAGACCTCTTGTCGGGCTCATTACGAACCCACTTGTATGATTTTCGAAAAAGTTGCGGTGGACCCCCTGAAGTGCCACCCACAGAAAACTATCAAAGTCGCCTCTCTCCTGTTCCTTGGCCCATAAAATCCTATAAGGTGTCGCCTGCTGCAACCGGGCCACCCGAGCCTCTTGTTGGGCTCGTTGCAGACCCACTCGTATAATTTTTTGGAGAAGTTGCGCCGGACCCCCCCTGCAGAGCCAGAATCTTTGTCGAAGTCGGTTGTTTCCTATTCCTCGGGCCATAAGAGCCTACCAGATGTCCCCCGCCACCACCGAGCCACCTAAGTCTCTTGCCAATATATCCATCCTATATAAATAGTTATGTAGTGTATATAGAATGTATTGATATTGTATAAATATGTACTGATGTCGTATAAATAGTTTTGGGTCAAAACACTGCTGATAGGATTTTGCTGGATGCTCCCTGCAGTGGCACTGTGGTATGTGGTAATCTTTTGATGTATATGCTTTGCTTCGATCATGTTTAAACTGATGAATGTTCTTTCTGCAGGTGATCTCCAAGAATGAGTCTGTTAAAACTTTCAAAACTGCGCCTGATATACAAAGTTGCTCATAACTGCAGAAGGTGTATATGAGTTTTGACATGTAAATTTGGAGATTTTGTGTCATCCATATTTATACACTTACATCTTGGAAACTTTCATGAGTTAGTTGGTTGCTTGAGAGCTTGTAATGATTCATAACAGAACTCCACAAAGTATATTGCAAGCATCTGACTTCTCAAACTGGTTTCTGAAAGTCTGCATTTTAGGAGAGATTAAGTTGCAAGCTGAATTGAACATTATCTTATTTGTTTCTAACAATTGGTCCCATTGATCTTAATTGCTGTATAGGAGGACAAGTTTTGCCTTTCTAGTTGTCTTATCACCATTCTGTTTTGATGTTTTGTTATATGTCCCCTCACCAAAGTAGGAGGGTGTTGGTGATGGTATTGGAAGTTTCATCCCCCTCCTTCAGAAGTGTTCATTTTGTTCCATGATGTTTATTTTCATCATATATGACACAGATAGCATTGTGAAGAGGAGGAAAAGTCGAACTTGTAAGCGTGAAGCAATCAACATGGAATGTTAGAAATTGCAAAGCAGCTTCAAAAGATAGTTATTCCACATAAAAAAGGCAAACCAACCTATTTTAACACCTAAAACAAGGAAAAGAAGATCATGAACCATTACAACCATTCCAAACTTCATAAACCCGACACACACCAGACAACCATAAGCATTAAAAGAAAGCACTGAAAACCAAGAAATTCATGTTCCAAATGGTCCACGCCTGCACCAAAATCAAGGCCATCTCACCAGTACTCCCGAGTATCTCTTCACCTTCAACTTTTCAAGAAGCTTTCTCCGATTCTGCATAATGAGAACAGATTAGGAATCAACAATGTCATCCAGAATAGCGAGTGAAGACATGATTGACACTAATTTAATTGAAGGGCATTGTTTAGATGATACTAGATTTAAAGTGCAGAAAGAAAGACCCGATCTTTGTATGGTCTTTTTCTTCTTTTTGGTATGGGTAGAGAACTGGAGCAGAGGGTCTAATTGGACACAGCCTCTCTACCTCCCAAGATAGGATAAGGTTTGCGTACACACTACTACCATCTCCAGACCTCACTTGTGGGATTACACTGGTATGTTGTTGTATGAGTAGAGATTGCAAGGCAGAAAAGGGGTATAAAAACTCAGAAACAAAGACGGAAACAAAATCAAAGAGAGAGAAAAGGATAAACATTCACACAACTCCTATTTATGCCTTCGAAGCCATTTGATATCATTTCTACTGAACTTATTTTAAAGCCTTTAAGAAAGGTTTTAATACAGTTTCGATGCACAGGGCTTTGTGTTGTCTAATGACTATTGGTACTATAAAGGAAGACTGGTTAGAAGCAGTCATATAGAAATAGCAGTATCACCCAATAATTTATTTTTATCATCTATTATGATCTTCCACAGTTGCTTCATTTGGGGCACCATGTTCTTCTAAGGGAAAACTTGTACAGCACAGCCCAACAAAGATCAGACATTACCTAAATTCTGGAGTCGTTCAGTATTTTCATCTTTAGAGCAAATCATTTACCTATAATATTAAGACTACATACATTCGTTCCATCTTTATACAAAGAAAAAGATAGTGACAATACCATCTGTATGTTGACCTTGCAGAACACTTAGTGGTGGGCTAAAATAACCACAGAGAGCATCAGCTACAAAAGCCTTTTATTACAGAAATAGAAATTAGTGTCAAACCCACTACATGTCTCATTTGTTAGAAAAATGAAACATGCAAGAAATAACAAATTCAGGAGCTGGAAACTAACACAATTCATGGAGATCACATGATGTCAAGGTTTGTACCAAAAAGGGACAATTCATGGAGATCACATGATGTCAACGTTTGTACCAAAAATAGTACGATTCATGAAGATCACATGATGCGAAGGTTTGTACCAAAAAAGGACGATTCATGGAGATCACATGATGTCAAGGTTTGTACGAAAAAGGGACGATCAAAAGCCTGGTTTTGAGCCAGGAGCATACCCAAAGCCTCTGCTAGATTGTCGTAGCTGAAGAAGCAATGTTTTCAAGTTGAATGGAGTCAAAGGCACCTTTAGTTATTTACATGAAGCTATCTTCTCGCAGATTAACATACTAGGACTGATTTTTCAATTGTGTGAAAATACAGAAGATGCAAAGCCTATCCTTAAGATGCTAAAACTTCGCAACTTTCCACAAGAACCACAAAGCAAAGAATACATTTCACAGAAATGACCATGGTTTATAAGAAGTTATTCCTTGGCATAACCAAAAGAACAAGGAGAATATAGTTTCTAGGTTTTCATATATCTACCAGAAGAAAAAAATCGAATTACAACTGTTAATCCTTCTTTTAGAGCTCATACCAAATCCTTCTATAGCCAGTTCTAATTTCCACCTAGAAATGGTTGAAAAGTCCAGATTTCACAAGGACAAAGCAGAGAAAACAACAAAGAGAACTCAACTTCTTTATAACCATGAAACCTTTCGAGGATCAGCAGTGCATAGTTCGAAACTCATTGGATAATGAGCTTACTCATCTAACCATCACTTAAATACCAGGCCTTTGTCCATAGCAGGGTTCAAACTAATAACATGCGCCTAGTCCACACATCATGAGCTGTGTTCTTACATTAGATCAAAGCCCTAGGGCCCTCTCTCCTTGCCGACACTATTTCCACCAGAAACCATATACTTGTTTACCTTTCTTCTACTCCCTTCCTCCCATCTACAAATAATTGGACCCCAGGTTAAAAAGTTTTTTCCACTAGGTTTGGTGGTAACACAGTTTAAGAACAAGACCCTCAAGAATAACATGTACAAAATTCAAATCCATGAATTGATAATTAGACCAGCTAGAAGTGCTCTTAAAGAAAGAATTACTTGGTTAGTTCATTAGTCATTACACAACCTCCACAAAATAGCACCAGAAGATTCCCATTGGTACAACGAGGACCAAATGCTTGAAGCAAAACTCAGCTTTGAACAGATACTTATTAGGAAAACTACAGCTTTCATAGTAGAAAGAAACTACAGCTTGAATTCTGTATCTACCCATATCTTCTGATAATTATTCAGAATTATGTGTAAGGAAGACTGAACTTGGATGTTGCTCTAGGGCTGGTCGAGCTCATGCAATGATGCTTCTCTCTCCAAAAAAGGGGGGAAAGAAAAGAGAAGAGGATTAACAGCAAATTATTAGCACTTCAGAAACCTCAGTTTGTTTGCTTTATTTCGTTGATGTGCATGTTTCATGTAATAGTGAAACATGCTCATGCAAAATTTAAATAATATTTTCTAAATTAACCACGATGAACTGCATTCACCTGAAAAAACTTCTGCAGCAACCGGAACACAGCTAATGGTGCATCATCTACTGGTCTGATAATAAGTTTACTTGACAGGTATACCAGCTCAGAGAAAATGTCATGACAGCATCATTGAAAAGGAGAAAGGCACAAGACCAAAAATCAAAAAGAAGCAGATCAGCAAATTGAAATGCATGGCCAGAAATTGTATACCACAAAGGCTTCACTGCTGATAGATTACACTAACATCTATCAAATTTTTTTTGAAACTCGTAAGGTTGTATTCTTCAGCATTAAGGGAATGTTGGCTAACCTCCAAAAAGAGTTAATTAAGATTTTCTATCAAATCTATAATGTGATCTATCATTAAAACAAAGTTGTTTCCAGCAAAAAAGTAAAGCTACTATACAATTCCATTTGACGCTGTGGATGGAATTGGATTTATCTTTAAGACAGCTTCCATTTCTTTCTTTCCAGCCTGACCACCATACACATGATGGTATTAGCTTCCACCATCTCTTTTGACTCTTACTGCCTCCCCTCCTAATCCAACAGCTCAGTAGATCTCATGTATGTTTTGGCATTGTCCAGTTCATGCTTGTAATGTTGAGAAACAAATTTCAAATTTGAGCAGTAAACTTACAATGCAGACAGAGATGATTATTTGTTTCCCCTGTCGAGTTATACAAAAAACACCTAGGGCCCAGCTGCTTGCCTTTCTTTTGCGGAACTTGTGTTAAACATGCTCTCTTTATCACTAACTAGGTGAAACACTTTACTTTGGTAGGAAAAGTCACTTTTCCATAAGTAATTCCAATTATATTTTAGGCCCCCTGTCATCCCCTATAGTCTTCTTTTGTAGGCATTGTTGACTGAAAAGCCTCCGTCCTTGCTATGTTTCCATAGGACTGGTTTGTGGCTGTTGTGGTTATAGTCATTCTAGCAAGTTTTCCCAGCAGCGCTGCCACCCTCTCAACCCTCCCAGTCATTTAGTAGTCTTCTAAAAGATATGTCCCACCCTTGTTCTGTGCAGCAGTCACTCACTTTAGCATCAGAGTTCTCACATGTTAGAAACACAAACAACAACAACATACCCAGTGGAATCCCGTAGAATGTACACATATCTTACCACTACCTCATAGAAGTATTTTCGTAAGAGAGGTTTGGCCTATCCAGCCATCTTTTCAAAATTTAGTTTTGTTTCTATTACCCAACTTAATATACAACCCCCCCTCCCCCTCCTCTTTCTTTCCTAAGAAGTACATTCTTCCGGTTGACTAAGTTATAATTCTTTCCTTCCTTATTACCTTTCCATAGGAAGTTCCTTCTAAACTTGTCGAGTTTTTCTTCACTATCTTTGTTGGGATTGAAAACAAGGACATCACATATGTTGGCAAAGAATCTAGAACCGAGTTAATGAGGATCAGTCCACCCTCGAGGTATACGTATTGTGCCTTTAATCTAGCAAGTTTCTTTTCAGTTTTCTCCAGATTACCATTCCATATCTCCATTGTTTTGTGTTTGCTACCCAGGGGGATGCCCAGATATATGGTAGGCAAATGCTCCACTCTGCATCCCAATATACTTGCTAGTTGCTGGATTTAAGGGACCTCATCTATAGGAAAGAAGTACTTTTTCCCCAGTTTACTTTCAACCCTGAAACTGCTTCAAACAACACCAAAATTACTCTAATGTAGTTAATCTGTTCTGCTGTAGGTTCGCAAAAAATGATAGTGTCATCTGCATAAAGCATGTAACACACTTTTTTTTTCTTCCCCCACTCTATCTCCAACCTGAAAGCCTTTGTTGCAATCCTCATCATACTATCAAAGTCTTCCATTGCCAAAATGAATAACATCTATCAATTATGAAACAATTATGGAGTATTGGGTGATAAGAATGTACCACCTAAACTTAAAAGGTAAGTTCTACAGAATGGTGCTTAGACCGTGTTTGTTATATGGAGTAGAGTGTTGGTCAGTAAAAAATTCGTATGTTCAGAAGATGCAAGTTGCGAAGATGAGGATGTTGAAATGGATATATGAACATACTAGGAGGAATAAGATCAAGAATAAGGTTCTTCTGGGAAAGGTGGGAGTGGCCTCTGTGGCAGACAAGATGAGAGAAGCGAGAGAGAAATGATTTGGGCATGTGCAGAGGAAGTGCATCAATGCGCTAGTTAGGAGGCACAAGAGATCGAATTTAGGGGTTATGTAGCAGGGTAAGAATAGACCGAAAAAATATTAGGAAGAGGTGATTAGACAGGATAAGGCGCAACTCCATATCATCGAGAACATGATCTTAGATATAAAGAAGTAAAGGTTGCGTATTAGGTAGAAGGTTAGTAAAGAGTAAAGGTTGGGTATTAGGTAGACTATTGTCTTGCCTTGTGATGGTTTTAGGTGTATTATAGAATTAGTCATGCTATTATGATTGTATTATTATTTTGCTACTTTTATCTTTCAATTATTTTGCCACTTTTATTTTTTTGGAATTAATATTGCTTTTTATTTTAACAATTACTACATATCTATTGTTAGTTGTTATTTAGGGCGGGTACCTTTGAGCTGAGGGTCTTTCAGAGACAACCTCTCTATCTCCCTGAGATAATGATAAGGTTTGTGTACACTCTATCCCACCCAAACTTTACTTTGTGGGATTTCACTGAATATGGTGTTATTGTTGTTGCTTTAGTTCCATAAGCCAAAAAGGGAGAATATCCAAACAAAATTCTCCTAAAATAAATACATTACTCATCTAATCAACAATCAGCCTAGGGTAACAAAACAAAAATACTAGTATTTTTTTACAACAAGGTAACCTGCAGTCGTTACCTTTTGAGTGCGCACCGAGTAAACTCCACCTCCTACTTCAATAACTCGCAACCACATAGGAGAGGTAGTTGGTGCGACGAGCTCGATCCAGAAGACAAACTCCTTGCTTTCGCTGGCAAGGGGTTTCAAATTTGAGACCTCCAACATGGAAGTCTCAAGCCCAAACCACTAGGCCACCCCGAAGGGTAAAACAAAAATATTTGACATGGCATTACTAACGACTAGCTAAGCTGATTGAACATCAAACTAGATTCAGCCACTTTTTAGCTGATAATCAAACATCTCGATGAAGTAACTACAACAGATCATTTTCAAAAATCTAGAAATACACAAAAAAAATCAAAGATATAAAGGTCTAAAGGCATGAACCCTAAAATAAAGGTCACAACCTTTGAGGTAGTACTCAACATCCAACCGTCCAAACTGATCATCATCAAACAGAACTTATATGACTAAACAAAGATCACATATAATCAATGCCTACTTGCAAGGAAATAGAAATTGTGATATATACCTGCAGTTTTATCAGAGGCATCATGGTATATAGGTTCTTCCTCAGGAACAGGGTGAAGCACATCTGTGGCTGATTCATTGCCACTAGTAGCATCTTTATCATCAGGAAATCTAACAACAACGACAGGGCAAACACAATGATGCACACAGTAATCACTCACACTACCAAGCATCCCTCCTTTTGGGCTACGCCTTGATGCCCCAAACCCTCTACTCCCCATTATGACAGCACTCAAACCCAACCTCTCAACTTCCAAACACAACCTTTCTTTCATATCATGATCCTTCACAATATGAATCTTGAATGGAATATTTGCCTCCACAAGTGGCTGTGCTAAATCATTAGATTTTGTAGTTGTGAAGTTATCAAAATCATCTTCCAGTTTCTTCTGCGATTCTTCATTCGCTGTGTCAACAGAAACATCTATAGCCCCCCAATCAGCTCCATAGAGTACGGATGTCGGACGGACGTGAAGGAGAATAACGGCGTCACCAGGTCGGAGGTAATTTTGCACGGCCCATTTGACGGCATAAGCGCTTTCATCGCTAAGATCGACGGCGATAGCGACCTTCCGATTGGCTCCGGAAGTGGGCGTTCCCATATGGAAACGAGGAGATGCCGGTTGGTGCATGATCGCCGTCAATGGACGGTCCGATTCTGCTGGTGGCTTTTTTGGTGATGCCATGAGGTTAACACGAAATGGGTATTGGAGAATTCAAAGAGTTCTTGTATCTTTTGTGATCTCCGAATCTGATGCCACTGTGTGTGTGTGTGTTCTTGTATATTGTTGAGTTCTTGAGACCTTTGACAAGAAAGGTTAGCTGGAAATTGGAATACTCTGTACCGGATGTTCTTTGTATCTTTTTATTTTTATTTTTGGTAATACGAAATGGTCATAATATATTGACTTATTGCCTAATCCTATCCTATCCAATACAATACAATATACTTTGGATAATACTGTACATAATTAAAATACCATAGTGTATTTCTTTTTTGATTTCCTTAAGTGGTGCCCAATATACCTTTTTTGGAGCTATTGAAACTTTGATCTTGTTTTTGTCACCTTCAACTTTTTCGAAATTGACAAGCATCAAAATACAAAAGAAGGGAGCAAGACAACTTTAAGATAAATTAAAAGTAAGCATTGGAAACAATTCAATTGCAATATAGGGTGTCATGATATATCACACTTGGAAAGCATGGAATTGAAAGTAGTTCAAAGGAAACGGCATAATTGTAAATGGGAGAGCTGATTTTTACACAAAATAAGAAAGAAATTATAGAAAAAATTAGATTACTAGAACAATCTAGAAGTACAAGTAGATGTAGTTCTTGTTACAAAAGTTCTTTATTCTTTTTATTTGAGGTTCCGGAAGTATAAGTAGACTTTCTAAAAGGTGGTTTAAATTTCTAGGTGTAATTATTTGATTGTTATAAAAAAAAAATATCATTTATCAATAAAATTTTAAAAAAAAATTTCTTTATCTGATCCTAATTTTTATGAAGTACGTTTTTTAATTCCTAAACTAGGTTAGTGCTACAAGAATTTTGTTAAACTTTATGGTCATTTTAGACGATATTGACAAAGGAGTCGTTGCTTTTGAATGGTGATTAAAAGTAAATTTAAAATTTTAATTCAAATCATTTGTTTATACAACTTCAAAATAGAAGGATATTGAATTTTCACAAAATGATGCAATAGAAACGTGAAGCGGATCCAAGTCGATTGAAATTTATAAAAGTCATCTATAAATGAGGAGGATACAAACACATGTGATCACGTTTGCATAATGGAACTTAATTGCGTGTTGGACTAGTGCACCGATTTGCTTTTGTGTTTTAGGATGCCAAATAACATATATAATTCTTTTTCAGACATATATATGTATATAAGGTAATTGTAGTTGGCTAAATATTCGTTGTAGTTGAATCACAAAAAAGAAAGATAAATAGCATAGGGTAGAGTTGATTCAATATGCCACAAGGTTAATTATCCAAGTTCACAAGTCAACAAGGAAATGGAAACAACGGCTAAGTAATTAGGCTTAGGCGCTTTCTAGATATGGAATCTTCTAGCTCTTCCTATTTGACCCAATACATAGATACCCGAATCTCTTTGTGCGTAATTTATGAAATTAACAAGTGCACATGTGCCCAAACTTTTTCATGCGAATTTTCCTTCGCATAACTAATTATAGGTGTTTAGTGAAAAATTCGTTAGAGGACATGTTTTACCAAATTCATGCAAATAAGTGTGTAAACATGTCTATCAATCCTCGAAGTAATGGGTGGGATTCAAACAATTGTGATTCTGATTTAATCACTTATCTGTAGCTATATTTTAAAAATTATTAAATTTATAATAATATAAATCATGATATTTGTTAAAATAAATTGAGTTGTACTAAAGATATCTTAATGAACTCAACATTCTTTTTAACTCTTTTTTGAAGAGTTTAGCTTTACCCTTAATTGAAGATCTCGGGTTTGGACCCTGTGAATGAAAAAGATTCTATTGAGAGTGCTAGCCTTAAATAGACCTATGTGCAATCTAAATTTAGTTAAAGCTCCACAAGTTTCGAACACCATGCAGAAAACTGAAAAAAAAAAAATAATCCCCTTCTAAAATAATAAGTCAATGATTTGAAACTTGCAAATAGTACCCACCAAAGTTTTCTTGAAATAGAAAAAGAAGACACGCATGAATGAGGAAACGGATTCACCAAAATTCTGTCACCGCCAAGTCACGCTATAAATCCCTTACGAAACCCGACCCGGTTGGATAATCCACTTCAATCTTCATAGGGTTTTTCTTCTTCGTTCTCTCCCAATTAACGAAAATCTTCTTCCAAATTCAGCTGATTTACATTGGGGTTTCGAGAGATGCCGCAGAGACACTCGAAGAACAACAACGATCTCGCTTTCTTTACGTACGATGAGAAGCGAAAGTTAGGGTACGGAACACAGAAGGAGAGGTTGGGCAAAGACTCAATTAAGCCATTCGATGCTTGTTCCCTTTGCTTAAAACCCTTCATCGATCCGTTGTGCTGCCAGAAAGGACATGTCTTTTGCAAAGAATGCATTCTAGAATGCCTTTTGTCCCAGAAAAAGGATATCCAAAGGTACCTATTTTCTGTACTTTGTAAACTTTATCAATTGATCTTTGGTAGATTTGAAAGAAAAAGATGTTATATATGAGTTTAGCAGTTTTTTTCAATGCTTAAGGTGCTTTTGGTATGAAATTATATTTTTTGGTGCTGAGATGTGGTTAGATTGGGAATCTCATTTACTTTGTTGTGTGTCCGGGTATGTAAAATTGTGCTTGTGAATTCTATTTCATTTCATATATGAAATAATAATATAAAAAGGAAAACTATTTCAGCTAATATCTATGGTTCTTTCGCGGGGAGTGATATGTGGAGGTTGGCTTTAAGTAAAATTTCCCGTGTAGATTGGTAACAGCAACTCCTTCTAATGGGGTAGGGCTCATTGTTTGGAAGGACACTGCAGTAAGTTGCCAAAATTAGCAACTTTGAGAGTACAATGTCCATAACTAGTGCTTTCATCTGTTTGACATCAAAACAGAGAATGTCTCATTGATTAAGAGACTCTTAGTTTTATGTCCTTACCCCTTAGTATAGCTCTATTTGTATTAGATTGAGATGTGTGATGTCTGCGGTTGTAGGCTAGTCTGATGATTCAGTGCATCTTGAGGAGAACCCATTGGATGTATTTTTGTGTAAGTTGTGATGAGGATACATGTCGCATAGATGAGGATGTTGAGATGGATGTGTGGTCACACTAGGAGTGATAAGCTTAGGAATGAGACCATTCGGAGAAGCTAGAGGTGGCCCCTGTGGCTGATAAGATGAGGAAAGCGAGACTGCAATGGTTTGGACATGTGCAAAGAAGGAGTACTGATGCTCCTGTTAGGAGGTGCGAGAGGTTGGTTTTGGGAGCTACACGGAGGGGTAGAGGTAGACCGAAGAAGTATTGGGGGGAAGTGATCAGACAAGATACGGCGAAACTTGATCTCATCGAGTACATGACCTTAGATAGGAAGGATTGAAGATCGCGAACTAGAGTAGCAGGCTACTTGTTTGGTAGGATTAGGTGGATGTCTGGCGTTGAGGTATAGTGGGATAACAAGAGTAGTCGTGTTTTATATCATGTTTGTCATTATCTGTCGTATGTGTGTTAAATTTATCGTATTTACATATTGTTATGTATTTTTCGTTATTAGTCACCGTCTCTATTCCCTTTTCTTTCCTTTTTGTCGTATCTAGTTTATTCTGCTTATAGGTTTTTGAGACGAGGGTTCCCCGGAAACAACCTCTCTACTTCTGTGAGGTAGTGGTAAGGTTTTCGTACATTTTACCCTCCCTAGATCCCACTTGTGGGATTTCGCTGGGTATGTTGTTGTGTTGTTGTTGTTGTTGTTGTGATTGTGGCTTTGACCTTCGAAGATGCCATATCATCTGGTGAATTTTGGTTTAGAGGCTAATCTACCCCAGAACTTATGGACAAGATACCTGACGTGAAAACTATATTTGTAGTCCCATGGTTAACATAAAAACATTGGTGTTGGATTCTTCTTACAAGGCTAGAGTCTCCGGTACTTACAAATTGCTATAATTTGATAACATGGTTAGTTTTGCGAAGGCTGCTGTCATTTTTCAACTTTTTCTTTAATGCTATTCTTTACCAACAACAACAACAACAACAACAACAACAACATACCCCAGTGCCTCAAAAGGCACCCGCTCATTGCGGGGTGAGGGGGGTCGGATGTACGCAGCCTAACCCCTATGTTTAAAAACATAAAGCGGCTGTTTCCAGATGACCCATGAGGAGCGTCGAAAGTTGCAAGTACAACAACTATGACTAAATCCCACAGCAGGGGAGTTGGCTTTTTGAATCCTCATGGTGCATGTCACACTGTTAAGCTCATCTCAGTCCAATACTAATATGCAAGTCAAAAAAGAGAAAAACTAAAAGGATAACACTGAATTTTCATGAGCCACTTTACTGTTTGCCTTCTATTGTGGTAATGATAATATGCAAGTTAAAATTATTTCAATCTCCAACTCCAACTATTGTGTCCCATAAAGTAGTGGATGAAAGGAATAAACTAGCTACTAAAAAGGTCTTCATACTGACTTGTGGAATACTTGTTTGGAATCCCTTTTAAGTGAAAACAGCAGCCTTTCTGAGTATATAGTTACTTATTCTTAAGTTGTGATGCATGTCGTTAGTTGCTTCTATTAATAAAACAGTTATCCGTATTTCACCTGGAAGGAATAACATTTGACTAATACATTTGTCAATTGTGCTTCAAGCCTGCATTTCTCTGAAAAAAAGAGAAATGGGCAGTGAGGAGTGGAAGATCGGGATGGGGATTTGGTAACATTCTTGTTTATAATCTTAGAATTGTCCTGCGAGAAATTTTATTTGATAATCTGTTACTTTGTCTTGCAGAAAGTTAATTGCTCATACTGGCCAGCAGAAGCAAGAAAAAGAAGAGGAAGAGGAGAGGTTGATGCTGCAGAAAGCCAGGGAGCTTGATGCATTTGATCAACAAAATCATGGTCCAGTCCCACAGTACAACGATAAGAACTACAACAGAGACAAGAATGGATTCCACGGGGCCAACAGTGTGAAGGCCACTTCTTATGAGGAGGAAGCACTTAGAACCATGAAAGCATTTTGGCTGCCCTCTGCAACACCAGAGGCACCTGCTAAGGTGGAAGCCCCATCCACAAGCACAACTTGTCCAGAAGGGAAGGAAAAGATTAAGATGAAAAACCTTTTCCCTATTCACTTTACTGAAGATACCAGTGCACAGAAGAAACACAAGTCTTTTGACAAGAGTTTCATATGTCCCAGTTGCAAGGTCACACTAACCAATACTTTGTCACTTGTAGCACTTAATACTTGTGGACATGTCTTCTGCAAGAAATGTGCAGAGAAATTTGTGGCTGTTGACAAGGTTTGCGTGGTCTGTGACAAACCATGTAAAGAGAGAAATCTGGTGAACTTGGAAAAGGGAGGAACGGGGTTTGCTGGCCATGGAGATAAACTTGAAGCAAAAGACTTCAAACACTTGGGTAGTGGAAGTGGGTTGGGCCTGGTGAGGCCTGCCATGAAGACATAACTTTTGCAGTATGCCAGTTTGCTCATTAGAAACAGTGGGGCTTTGTTATGATGTATTGTAATATGGTATTGCATCTTCTACCTGGAAAATTGAGTAATATTTTACGTCCTGTTTATTTCAACTACAGCTTTGCGAAAGCAACTTCTGTAATTCCCGTCCTTCCCAATTCACTAGTGTGTTTGATTTTGAGCTCAAAAATACCCTTACCATTAGTGTATCGACTTACTTTTACTCCTAAAGAACTAACAGATGCCATGTCACCTAAAATATCACCTAAAAAACAATTTCTTTTGGCTGCTTTGAAAAATCCAATTTACATAGAAATCTAACACAATTATTTTTCCTTCGACACATCTTCCACCTCTCTCTCTCTCTTTTTAAGAATTACGACTTGTGAATATAAAAAAATAACACACATTTCTCCTAGTCGGCCACAAATAATTAACTAGAATAGTCTGGTCAATTTGGTTCATACATAGGGCGAGCATTTAAGTACTCTGGGGAAATAGTGGTCAAATTTAAGCTATTGCAACTTTTTTTATAGATATGAAAAGGCTAAGAATTCATGTGCAATAGTTGAGGATGTTTCATCTGAATCTTATCCAAAACAGACAACTCATAAGTCATTGTCCACTAGGCCACTTTGGTTCCTACCACTACTTTTACTTTGCTATATAATATCACAGGTAAATCAACTTGGACTTGATCAAGAATCATTTCCAATCTTTGAAAGGGTAAAAGGACAAAAAACAATTAAATTATATTTCTGAAAGTTGTTTTTGGTTTCCTACTTTATTATATTGTGAGTGAACCATCTCCACAACTTGAATTCAACTTGTTTAAAATATCAAAAAATTGTTCCTTTCTGGCTACCTTTTTTCTTTTGGGATTTTTATGACCGCGAGAAATATAATTCTTTTCGTTATATGTTTTATACTCTTCCAATTTTCTTTAATACTATTATTATTAGTACTCCACTCATAGTGGTTCATGAATTTAATCAACTAAGACCTTTTAATTTAACTTTATTTGAATATATTGTATAATTTAATCTAAGGAATCACACTCTTTTTATATATCTTATAAGAAATTTCTTTTCAACCTTTAAATTTATTCTCAAAAAACTCCTTGCAATCTGTGAACTAATTACTCCCTACAATCTGTGTAGTAATTACTCTTTCCCTCTCAAAATAACCATCGTCTTAGCAATACAAATTGTTTCTAAATAAGTATTAACATCGTGAAAAAAATAAATCTCTCCCCAAATAAATCACTTTAGAAATTTAAGATAAAAATTAGTACTTCCTCTTACTCATTTTAAGTGACATAATTTTTTTTTTAATTTGTTCCAAAAAAAAAGTTACTTTACTCTAATGGGAATAAATTAGTTTTAAAATTCTCTAATTATCTTTAATGAAATGACTCTCAACAACACAAATATCTAAAAATTATTTTTGATTATAATTTTCAAACGTGTTTCTTTTTCCCATAAATATCGCATGAAGTGCTCTTACACTTAATGTTCTTAGCAGTATTCAATTTTAGAAACACTAAATTAAGACGATTTTGACAAATTATACTTATAAATTTCTTAACGAACATATTTTTACTAAGATAATACTATTTATTTTGAGGCAGAGGAAGTAACAAATAAAGAAAGTTATAGTACTCCTTTAATTTAATTTTAGTTATCATATATATTAAAAATAATTATTAAATTAGATAATTAAAAAAAATAATTATCTATTCAGTTTTATTTTTAGCATTAATTAATTTAGAATTAAGAGACATATATATATTAGTTAAATAACATATTTTAATTAATTGTACTAAATATTATCTTGAGTATACTTGATTTTTTGAAAAAGTAAAAATTTATGGAACAATCATGTTATCTTGAGCCGAAATTCCATTTGTCTCGTAGCGAAAAATAGAAATAGCAAGTATTCCCCTTCATTTAATTTTACTTGACTCCTATATTATTTTAAGATATTTAATAATACTTATTAAATTAAATTTTTTTTTATATTTAGTTCTTATTTTACCCATTAATTATAGTTATTTCTCCGGTATATTTCCTTAGACATCATATTTATTACTTCCTTCATCTCAAATTACTTAAATTTTTGAGACATCTTTCAATGTTCAAAATAGTTGAATTATTTAAAGTTCAATAAAAATATTTGAAATTTTCTTCATATTTATTTTTTTATTTATTGAAATTTTATATTTTTAAGAGATACAAGGGTAATAATAAAAAATATGGTGTAAATTTTATCTTTGAATTTTTTTTTAATATGTGTGTATTATCTTATAAATTTAATTAATATGGAATAAAAGAAGTATATTCAAAGAATAATTTGATAAAATTATTTTATTATTTATTATTTTTTAATTTTTATATTAAATTAATAAAGGTCAAATAAAGTTGGACGAAGGGAGTAGAAGAGGAGTCAGTGTTTTGTGAAGAGGAATCTGAAAAGCAAGTTAGTTGAATTACGTGAAAGGATGATTTACTTGTCAAAACGATTTCTTTGCTTTCTGTTCCGTTTCAGCTTTGACACCTTGTTTTTGGCACAAACAAACGCTACTTAATCATCTTTGTTGATTTCTCTCTGGTTAGGGGTCCTCCTGTTTCTTGGTTGCAAACGAAAGCTAACGATTGATTTAAGATTTAAAATTAATGTCTAGAATTGGGTCAATCACGTTTATTAGAAGTCGACAATAGAGTGGTTCTACCAGCAAAGAGCCATATACGTTTTA
>JAOTQJ010000049.1:17659115-17678311 GCA_025642045.1 Solanum sejunctum | reverse complement strand
AGTTAAAAAATGAAGATCTCAATTATAGCACCATCATTCCTAAATCTCATATATTTAATGTTAAAAATTATTGGGGACATAACATGATTTACACTATTAAACTTAAGAATTTGATTTTCTTTCGTAGATCATTGATACCCACTATAAAACTCAATCATTTTGTAACCAACAATTTATTCAATCTACTCAGGTTAGTGGTTTTATGTGAAAAAAGATGATCAATGATTGACCCTTCCAAGCTTTTATACTTTTGACTTCTAACTTCTTTTACTTAAAAGTTTTTGATGCCTCAATGCAAAATGGTATTAAAATAGATTATCCAAGGAAACATCTCAATGAAAATGAAGCAACAAAAATTATATTTTTATTGGTGCAAATCAATTTTCATGCCGCTATAAGCTCGCTGTTATAGACAAAACATAAGTGTTATTTTTGTTCATCCTTTAAATTTATCCGAAAAAATTATTTCATACCTGTACGAAAGTTTTTTGTGCATAAATTCTTTTACAGCTTCCTTTTAACTAGTCAAAATACTCACAAATTGGAGGATAGATAATCAATTACAGCTTATTTACGATTCACAAAACTTAGCTTCAAATAAAACAAAATGCTTAACACTTGCAAAAGTAGCACACCAAATATGCTTCTCAATCAAACCTTTTAATTTATTGGGAGACCCGACCCGCTTTTCCATCACCTACGGGTCCCTGCATTTCTTCGCTAACTGGACCTCCATGACCCGGAACAACTCCTGAACTCCTAACTCCATAGTACGTTGGCTGATTCATTCCTTCCGGCCTCAATCCACTGTATACTTGGCCTATACTTGAAACTGGTGGATACCCGACGGGTAATTGATTCGGAGGGACTGGAAAGGGGTGGATATATGGAGCCCGTAATGGAATGGATTGAACAGGGATATTTCCGGGTTGGACCGGACCCGGGACGTAGTAAACGGGTATTGTTTGCACCGGTGGTGCTGGGTAATGCCATAGTGGACTGCTTGGATAACTTGGCTGTTGCTGTTGAAACGTCTTTTCGCCAGTCTCAGTCGCACTCGCAACCGGCGTTTCTCTGGATTCAGTTGTCGGGTTTGGCTTATCGAGCTTTGTTTTAACGGGTGGAAGATCCGGCATCACTATCATAGCTGCTGTAGGTGTCACTGATGATGATGATATAGAGCAATATGGGGAAGAAACAATGGGTGGAGCGGGTGAACCCGGCTCCGAAAGGATCTTGTTCTTCACGAATTTAGATTCACGGGGCGGATCATCAGAATTGTCAAGCCCGAACAAGTAATCCGGAACTTCAGAAACAATGGACGATACTTCGGATCGCCCACGCTCCAGACCCGTTCCCACGCCACCATTGAGAGCGTCAACAAACCATTGCTCTCGCTTAGATGAGCCGTCAAGGATGGAGCTGATAGTGCTGGCTCTGGAACCAGAATCATTAGAGAAAAGGAAAAGTCGAAGCCGAGCCGATTTCTGATTCTGCGTGAGCCGATCGTACTCTTCCATCATATTCTCCAAATCTTCATCGGTTGTGACGGTTATCAAAGCGTCGAGTTCTTCGTTAGGGAGCTGGTACTTGATGTTGATGTTTGGATATCCAACGAGTTTGGAGAGTTTGCCGAGGAGAGCTGCGAAGGTAGTATGGCGGTTCACTGCAACAATTCGAGTGTCGCCGCCGACGTAGCGGAGTTGATTGTCATGTGGCCTGAGCATAATTTTGCCACCGAAGCTGCACATGAAACGGGCACGTGGCTGTGGAGCGGTAGTCTCATCGTACATGTGGAGATGGTGCTGCTCCGAGCGAGGCGTTGAGGCAACTGAGTCGCCGTTGCCAGAGTCGAACTCCGGCGGCGCGTGAAAAGAAGCACTCATCGCTGCAAATGTAATTGAAAGAGACTGTTAGTCTGTTTGTTACGTACTGTTACTGGCTCTGTTACATTGAAGGTGTAATTGTAGCCTCAACAGAAATTGTGATGAAAAAGGAAAATCGAAATTGTGAAGAATTTGTACTCAGCGAAAATTCTCTCATGTTCTACAAGTATTGAATGCAATTACATATTAAAACAATTTAATGCACTATAATGTTTCTTATGGAAGGATCTAAAATATCTTTCAATAATTAAAAATGATACAAAAATAATTTTTATTCACTTATTGGATTCAAATTATTCTTGTCATCTATCTTTAATTTTAAAAATATTCTTTTTTTAATGAAATATTTTTGGTAAGAAAATGAGATATCATAAATATATCTTAAAAAGAAAAAGAAAAAGAAAATACTATAAATAAAGGATATTTTTTAATCCAAAAATATTTCATTATAGAAAAAGATATTTTAAACTTCAAAGTAGATGACAAGAGTATTTTAGTTTCAATAGATAAATAGAGAATATTTTTATACTATTTTCAATAGTTAAAAGATATTACAAATCATTTATCCGTTGTTCCTATGTGTTGTTGGCTAGTTGCCATATTTGTTGTGTTTTTTCCTTATTTTTTATTTGCTTTAACATTTTTTTATCAAAATTCTATCGTAGACGATCATAAAAGTTCATATATATATTCTCAGATCCACTCGTGAATTTATAAGAGTATGTTATTATAATATTATATGTGATATTAAAATTAATTAATAGGTGAAAATTTTATGCATTATAATTAGAGTAAACTTTTAATCCAAATATTTTCATAAAGTTGAATAATGAGTCACCGTCCTCGCATCAGATTAGACTTTTGATAAAGGGGAATGAAAACCTATCTCATTATAGTAATAAATGTTAACACCCATTCTAATACGCCACTATACAAATCAAAATTAGGTGTTAGCTGAAAGGTTCGTATTGATGATATCAGCCATTGTCATCTTGCCATAATTAACATGGTCGGCTAATAAATTACGCTTAACTGCTTGTTTAAACAATTAACAGAAGACAAAATTAGAAAGATCCCTATTACACCCAGCACGTCACCGGATTAAATTTAGTCCATTTTACACGAGGATAGGCTAATTAATTCCCAAATAAAATTTTCATCAGAAGATAATCATATGATTAAGCTGGGAGCACATATGTTCCTTCTATCTCATTAATTTTACATAGTTTTATTTTTTTTGTCTGAAGCTTAGATAGCTTTCTTATCCTTTCATTATAATTGTATCTTAATATTTTAAACAACTTGTAATAAGAAAATTAACGGCGTAGTTAATGGTACTCTTTGTTTAATTTTTGAACAAATAAATATACGTAGTTTTTTTATAAATAAAGAATTAATGTTTCATTTCAATTCAACCTTCATTGTTTTATTTATCTCACCATTATATAATCGTTCTTACCATTTGTAGTACATATATACTACTATAACAAGCTAAAATTACTTCCAACAATATTAGTAGTTATTACTACTAGTTTAGGCATGCTGGATAACAAATCATGCTCTCATTTAGGATCAGTTGATATTACTCCTAGGGTGGACAGAAAGATAAGAAAGCACAAGTAAAAATTATTTACATCGCACGATATGCATATAACTTACATTCCTTTTTTCTCCTTTAGACACTCACATTTAGGTGGGCTAAGTCCATTAAAAGTTTCCTATCAAAAAAAAATTTCATTTTCGAGACTCAAACTTGAATTTGAAGACCGAAGTGATTTAATCGAATAATTAAAACCTAACAAATCTGGTGATTTACTATGCAATCTGTACTTGAAGATATTGTCATTTAAAAAGTGATGGGTAAACATAGATGGAATAAGAAAGGATAAGGTTTAAAGGAAGGAGAATCGATGAATGTAACTAGAAAAAAAATGAGCTGGTCATCATCGTCAGTCATGTCTTGTAGTTGCCAGGTTTCCTGGGCCACGTTACAAATAATGTATGTTTTCTTCTGTTGCCAAAGATGGACAAACATTTGGAACATATGCTCATTTATTTCTATTATTGCTAATGTAACTATACTAGATCTTATATGTACTAAAAGTCATATAATCGACTCTAATTTGCTTTGTTGAGTTGAAAAAGATCGATCTAGAAGAAATGAAACAGAATGATAGTGACTTACATGAAGATGGAGAATTCAAACTCTTTGATGTCTCAGGACCAGAAGAATATTAATTAATATGTTGCAATTTTGGCCTGCAAAAGAAGGGGGAGTGGGAAATGTTTGTTAAAAAGAAATGAAATGGTGTGAGTTAGGATGAAGAGAATTAAGGTATAGTGGAGCTAATAAAAAGGGAGAATGAGACCTTTTAGGGGTGGGGTCATTAATTCATGTCTTTAGTCTACCTCTTTTTTTCAAAGACGTGACTTCCATATTTTTTTTCTCTCTTTGGTGGGGAATGGGGATTATATTCCCAAATTGTAGGTAGGCAAATGGTTTATGTCCACTTGTTGTTGCTAACTTATGCAAACCAATCCACTTTTGAGTCTACCTAAAACAATGTGGTCATTATCTTGGCCATTTAGCCATGTTTTATTGTAAAAATATGGGGTTAACAAAAAAAGTAATATTTGACAATTGAAATTCTATTTGACATAATTGGAGTTTTTTTTAAAAGTAATTTGAGGGAAAAAAGTTCAAATTATTGAAACAAATTAGCTATCACATTAAATTTTAAAGAAAGTTTTCGAGGGAAAGACAAGATGTTAAATATATTTTATATTCGAGTAATTTGCGATTTACACCCCTAACGTATGTCCTTTTTTGTAACTTACACCTTATTCTATCATTTTTTGTCGTTTGCACCTTATTCTATCATTTTTTGTCGTTTGCACCTTAATAAAAAAATTAAGGTGCAAAATCACAAAAAATGATAGAACAAAGTGCAAGTCACGAAAGAACATACATTAGGGGTGTAAATCACAAACTATTCTTCGTACTTCAATATTAGTTATCATGTTTAGCTTCTCAAAAGTCAATCTAATTAATTTTCAAAATAAAATAAAATTAAATTTATTCAATATTTTAAAATATACGATCCATATATTTTAAAACTATATAAAAAAAGTTAAAAAATTTTCTCATATCGACTATAAATTTTTTAAAAAATACTTTATGTAATTTGGCTCATAAAAGGAAACATGATGCACTAGTATTTTGGAATGGATGAAGCAACTTAAATTGTAGTGTCACTAGTCAAATTCCACCAAACCAAAATAATGGGAGTAACACAGTTATCAACAAGCTACTGAATTGAAAAGTTTATGTTGTAATTCATGTAATAATTTCTTAACCACCTCTAGGAATTCAAGACTATAGGCATTGTTAATCGGGATTTAACTTTCAACTTTCGTGTTGAAAAAAATTTCTGAACTAATAAATTAATTTATCATTTTAAAAATAATTTTTTTAATTAATATTTAATATATTCTTTAAAAATTATACAAGTAATTTATCAAATTTAATTGGATAACAATGAATTCTTGTCACCCAAAAATGATAGAATTCGCCCCCGCCAACAAGCCAAATTGGGGACAAAAAATATACTCACTTCATGATCAATACATACAATAAAATTGAAATAGGTTTTAAAGGTTTGCTTTAATTAATTTCCAATTTCTAATTCGATATGATTTTTTTAAAATAGATTTTTCATTTTGTTGCTCAATGTCGGTTCATAAAATTTTGTAAAATAATAAATAAAAACACTAATAAGTAAACACTTTATATTAAGGTCAATATTCCAACTCTAATTTTCTACAATTTTTTTTATTATACTACAGAGTTTATGGATGTGGTCTATTTGGCGGTTTTAGTCGGTGCAACTGGTCCAGTTTCTCATCCCTAAAATAAAAAAAAAAATCTTAGGTATTAGAAAATAATTACATGGTTATATAAATTTTAATTAAGTTACATATTAATTTCTTTAAATAATGAGTCCCTCAGTATATTGGTTGATCCTGCAACGGAATTAGATTCCATACAATTGAGATGTCATTAACCAATAATTAATAAATAAACCAATAACTAACATATTCATCTTGATTATTTAAATACATAACATTAAAAAATTATGGTTATATTTTCCAAATAAGTAAACATATACTAGTTAATTAGCTATATAGCTATAGTTTGAATTGATTATGACTTGCAGCAATCATCTAACTATAATTACAGTTTGAGTTTTGTATAATTCGCGTGATGTATATAAACGTTGTACGTGAATCAAATTGTATAGCAAGATATACAAACACTGTGAATTGTATAGCGAATTATATAAATATTGTGCATGAATTGTATATCGAAATATACAAATATTATACAAAAACTGCAAATTATATAGCGAATTATATAAACGTATACAAATATTGCGCGAATCATATAAATGTTGTTATAACTATAAATATGAAATATAATTACCCAAAATATTGATATGAAACATAATTGAGATATTTTCGAGTGGCTTATATGCAAAATTTCTCAACAATTATTAACAAATAAATGGATGGCCTGATAATTGAATTTATTTTTAAATGTCAAGACCCCAAAGCAAGTTAGGAAATATTATATGCTGAAACTGAAAGCTGATAGTTGTAATTTCTTAAAGACGAAAAGAAACAGTCATAATTTGAGTGCTTTTTTTGTGATGTGTAATTTATAAATGAATTAATATTGTTTGAAGCAAGTTGGTAATAGCAATTACGTATACTTCCCTTTCAGTATATGATGGCCGGTAAGTAGAGCCTTTTTAAGATAAAGACATTATTATACATTAATATGTCTTATTGTATAATAGTGGATGATGAAGAGCATCTCTTTACAAAAGCAACCCTATCCCTCTTGCTTTTTTCATATTAGAAGTGGACAACTCTATTATTCATGTCCTAAATTTAGAAAATAAATATTTTCAATAAATTAAAGCCGATGAAAAATAAATTGCAATTATAAGTAAAATATGAATAAACATAATTTTATAGATGAATAATGTGTATACAAATTTATTATTCATTTCTTCTGAGATTTTTTCATAATTCAAGGGTGGTTAGTGGTGTAGTTCTCGAACGTTGATTTTTACCTCCTTGAGCTATATTTTAATTTCTTTATGAATATCCCCAGAATTTATAGATATTTGAGATGTCTTTTCAAAAGAATATAATATCCTATATATTTTAACTTCTTTGTGAATATCCCCAGAATTTATAGATATTTGAAATGTCTTTTTAAAAGAATATAATATTCTATATAGACATGAATTGGAATTTAAGTGAAATAGCCTTCAAAAAACTTAATTGAAATTGAACACAGCTCATAGAGTACTATAAAACTTCAGCGTCTATAATAAAATTAGAGAAAATTTTGGATTGTAGGTTGGTGGGTGTGGGTTGGGTTGGGTTGGCTGACCAAGGAATGCAGAAAAGAAATGTCATTTATTTGGATTGTTTTAAAGTACTAGTAATTAAATATCATATGTTTCAAAATATTTCTCCCACGATGAATGATCGTCATAATTTTAAAGGTGTGACTTATTAAAAAAAAATTTAGCACCATTTAGTTTAACTTTTTCCAGAAATGGAATATTATAGTAATATTGTTCTGCTTAGGGCTGGCAAAATGGTTTTAATAAAAACAATGCCTTAAATATGATAGTTTCTCTTATTTACCTAACATAATAAATATATTACATGTTGTATTAAACTTCAAATTATTTCCTGCCCAAGATTTTGGAGTTTAATTTTAGGAACTTGATTTTTTCTCTCCATCAGTGAGCTCTACGATTTTGGGGACTGATTTTATGAAGCTAATTTGTTCTCTCTACGGCATTTGTTAAGCTCTATTTTTATCCAAATTGATTTTATGCTGCAGTTTATATTGTATTTGAATACCTTGTGGACTAATAAAAACATAATTTACCAAGGGAAAACTTTTCTTTAACGATGCTAACACCATGTTAAATTTGGGACAGTTTCAAATATTATATATAATAAAGTAATTAGTTTATAATAAATATAGCCAGTCATATTTTTTTTATTTAGATAGAAAATAATAAAAAATAAAAAATAAAAATTATGCATTGGTCATACAATATAGCTTGTTAAAAATTACAAAAAAATGTACATTAATGTAACTTGTTTAGATATAATCTATACACTCACTATACATTATGATACGCTCAAAAAGTTGGATATAACTTAACCATATATGAGTATATACTAACCCCTTTGTTTGGATGGTTGTTACTCCTTTATTGTATTGTAGCATTAATTTAAGTACAATGTTTGGTTTAATTGTTACATAAATTTTATTGTATTATATCATTTAATTCTGTCGTTAGGTAACAATAAAAAGGCTTACTTTATGTAACGACCAATTTGGTGTGGTTGCATCGTTACTTTAATATCTTCTTCTCATTTTTTACTTTATTTATTTAATAATTCTACTTTATCATTATCTATTCTTTCATGAAATCCCCCACATACCTTTTCAATTTCTTGTAGATTTATCATTTAAATTATGAATGTACGATATTATATAACAATGAAAAACAAACAATTTATCCAAACAATATAATTATTGGAACAATACAATACAATACAATACAGTAAGAAATAGTATAACACATTATGAAACAATACATAACAACCATCCAAACAAAGTGTAACATTACATGAAGTAGGCCTATTCAATTCCCGCCAAAGCAGATCACCTGTGAAAAGTTTAAAATCTTCGATATGAAATCTTCTTAATGTTGTAAGTCATTTGATATATAATTTGCTCAATATGATAAGATGATTTATGTTTACAGCTGATCGAATTTTTAAAATAAAAAGAAACTCGAAGAAGAAAAACTGGAAGAAGAAATTGGCTGAAGCAGACGACGATGACAAGAACCAAGTTAGGAGAAGAAAGTGCCATTGTTTTGATGAGAATTAAATTGACCAAGAATCTTTTGATGTAATTATCCCCTTCATTTCACAATAAATTGTTGGGCTTTCACAGGAAACCTTGAAAAGGGCCCATTTCTCAAGTGATTATCGAATGGGCTCGTATATAAGAAGCTGGGCTGGTATAGGATAGACCCCAGTTTATATCACTGTCAAGTTTCAAGTTTCATATTTTCCCGCAAGCGTTGGATCCCAAACTAAAAATAAAGATTACTTAAATAGCCGACCATTTGAAAAATAGTGAAAAAATATGTATAGTTAATAGGAAAAAGTATACAAAATAAATCTAATTTGAAATTATTTACCTTTATATTTACCCTTAATTGTCCAAACTATTTAACTTTCTATCCACTTACTCCTTTTTATTTCGTGTGCTGATGTAAGTATAAATACTATGAAATATACTCTGACGGTATATATATACCATAGTTGTATCATATAAAATGAGCTCAATCCTTTGTGATATTTCTCGTGGTATATTGATACCCAATTGATATATAGGACTTTTTTTAAGAAACAAATAAAAAAATTATTAAGCTTTAGATTAGTAGAAAATATATTCGTTATATACTCTGTCAGTATATTTATATCATATCGGTATCATATATGATTGAGTTTAATCATTTGGGATACCCTGTTGGTATATGTATACCCTATAAGTATACCATACACGCAGGTGCTAACGTCAGCACACAAATTTTAATATTAGAGAGGCAAAATTTTAATAGTATGAAAGTATAAAATGTAAAATAATATATGAATGTAAATAGTTTAATTTAAATGAATACAAACTTAATTTTCACTAGTTAATACGTAATGTATGTCTTTTGGGTAATTGATATTCGATAGTAATAATTTTGTGGCGCCACCAAATGTGTAATTTCCTTGGCAAAAAGGTTGTTGCTTTTGTATGTTTAGGGATTGTTTGGTTTATTATGACCTAATTATGCATGGTGAAATTATAATATCATAATTGTTTGTGTGGTGAATAAAAATAAGGGATTTGTATGTGACAATAAATTTTATGGATTGTTATATGGTGTATAATGATGTAAGAATTATATTGTTAAAATGAGCAGCAACACATAGTAAATTTATCCAACACAGTGTGAACATAAACAGACAAGAGAAGAGGTAATTGCAAGATTTGACTTAGCATGATGCAAGTTGTTTGATCATATGCACGTTTTTGAAACTTGGACAACATCATGGCGGCGTTAAAAGGTAGAAAATACATTCAATTGAACTAACTTTTTTTTATATATATATATTTATATTAAGAAACTTATTAAATATGAGTGTGTATGTATGTGTGTATATATATTAAAGTCAAAACTTAATTATTAGTACTTGTGTCCACACACCAGCATTTCAATAGCAGAAACTCAGCAGATTTTTGGGACTTAGGTGTACCTATAGTTTTCCAAACATTACCAAATGACGTGTATTAAACTACATCACGCATTCAGCAAAATCAGATAGTTGACTTAATGACCAAGAAAGGAACAAAGTATGACCATTTTAGAGACACAAGAATTTTTATAATTTCTCTATTGTTTGTACAAAAAAATATGTATAGACAATTCAGGAACTAATTTCTCTAGGAAGTAAACTATCATCGGTATATCCTATTTGGGTCAGGGGCTTTAGGACAATATTTTTGTTGTTAACCATGTAGACAGACATCATGAGCCTTTAAGATATTAGCCAAACTAACCTTAGTTGGCATATTATAAAATATTATAATGGCTCTTGATAAAAAAAAATAAAAAGGATTTCGAGAGATTAATTAGTGACAGGTCACTTGAATTGTCCTCTAGTGGATCATTTGACTAAATTCTGATCATTATTGCAGAGTCTATTTAATAATGACATTTTTAATAGAATTTTATTCATATTCATGACTCAAACTCAAGATCTTTTATTAAGAATAAAACAATTTTATCATTATACCACATTGATTAGTAGTGGATTATTGAAATTATCACTAATTTACCTCAATAGAAAACTAATTAAAAATAGGTATAATGACAATAAATGACGCAGTTCTCCAGTAATTTGTATTAACTTGTTGATCTTTTAGCACTATAATAATTTCTTTGCGACTTTGCGTGTGAAACTCTTTAAAATGTGGTGCCAAACTAAAAGAAGAAACGTCTCCTAAGCAGAAAAATACGAATGAGAAAATTTAATACCCAAAGCACATCACCTCAAGAAACTATTTGAGTTATAATTTAAGAGTTTAAATTACATGCATCGTCAATATACAAGATTTTTTACACCATCAGATAATTTTAAAGACAATTATCATAATTTTTTCAAGTAATATTTATACCTTTTAAAAAGAATACAATTTTAGAAAATATTAAAGGTAATTTGAATCCTAATTATACAATAATCTAAATTCCTTCCTAATTTTAGATTTTTCCCCTTAATTTGAACCCAAGTTATACTCTCTCTTTCGCGTAGATATTATATGGCGCTGGTAAAATGACAATATTGCGATTCTTGTCTTTTTTAAAATTATTTTTATTCCTTTTGTTTTTCTTAAATTATTTTGTTCATTTTATATTTTATTTTTTTAAAAAAAACTTAATTTATGACATTCATATTTATTTAATAATAATTCTAATAAAATATGTAATCAAAAGAAGATTTGAAAGAGATGGAAGATGTAGGGAGTTGTTCAGGAAATTTTTTGTCTTCTATGAAAAATACAACGAAAAATACCAATAAATCCTAGAATCAATAAATAAAATTAAAAAATATATAAAAAAGTTTGCTTCGATTATAGATATAAAAATGCAATTTTTATGTATTGAAAAAAGAATGTACAAAAGACTACATATATAAAGACAGAATATATGTTGAAAAACAATTATCTTATTAATGAAGTAAGAAGGCGTTTAAATAGAGTTCCAAAGGAAAGACTCCTAAACGAACTAAACTAAGGTAATCGAATTACAAGGACTGCTGAAAATAAAGTATCCTAAACTTTTACTTGTGAAGATACACTAGTAAGTTACTGCTGCTACTCCTCGTGATGTTCCAATATGTCCCCACAAGTTAGACGATGGGCCACTAAGCCTAACTTGAACAAATTATTCTCAAATGCAGGTCTAGCCAGTGCCTTGGTGAGAGTGTCGGCTATTTGGTCGGCACCATGAATATGAACAACACGAACACTTTTGATATCAACATGGTGGCGAACAAAGTGAAAGTCCACTGCAGCATGCTTCACACGACTATGGAGGATAAGATTCTTGCTCAGAAATGTGGCTCCAATATTGTCATAATTTATTGTTGGTAACTAATGTACTGAAAATCGTAGCTCATTTAGGAAATTGGTGACCCACAAGGTTTCAAAAAAGGCATTAGCCACCACCCTATACTCGGACTCAATTGAGGAACATGAGACAGTGTTTTGCTTCTTTGAAGACCAGTTAATCGGATTATGACCGAGGAATCGAATGTAACCAGATGTAGAAACTCTGTCAGTGATGTCCCCACCCCAATCTGCATCAGAGTACACATGTAGATTGAAGTCATCAATAGGAGTAACACTTAGGCCGAGTTGAATGGTACCACGCAGATAGCGAAGGACACGCTTCACAGCTTTCCAATGAAGGTCTGATGGTGCGTGCATGAATTGAGACAACTTGTTGACTACATAGGCTATGTCTGATTTGGTGAAAGATAAGTATTGAAGTTTGCCCAAGACTCGACGATAGTATGTGGCATCAGTGAGGTGAGTGTCATCATATAAGATCAGTAACTCAGAGTGCACTCATTGGTGTTTTGACACTCTTACAATCTCTCATTGGCTCATCATTTAAAATCTCATTCACATAGTTTGCTTGGGTGAGAATTAAATCGCCAGAGCTGCGTATCACTTCAACACCTAAAAAGTGTGAAGATCACCTAAATCTTTAATAGAGAACTAAGAAGCAAGGGAAGTGATAAGCTGATTGACACTGAAAGGGTGGCTCCCAGTGACAATAATGTCATCAACATAGACAAAAACAAATAACGTGTCATCTGAAACATGTCTAACAAGAAGTGAGGCGTCTAATTTTATCTCAACAAAGCCTATAAATGAAAGATAACCCATGAGGGCATTATACCATGTCCGAAGAGCCTGTTTCAAGCCAAAGCCATATATCACCTTGCGTAAACGATATATATGTGATGGTTTGTCATCACTGGTTCTGGAGGTTGTGCCATGTACACTTCCTCATAATTTAATTGCTCCAAACTTGCAGCTAATAATGCATGATAGTATGAAAAAAGACTTTTGGTATTAACAATGTTTGATTCATACGCATTACTGTCTTATTAAATTATTATAAATCTATGAGATTTGATGTGATTATATATTTGATGCTAGTAATATATTTATGATTAGCTTCTGCTTCCTTTATTCCATATTAATTAAATTTGTGAGATAATATATATATATATTAAGAAAAATATTCAAAAATAAATTTTACACGATACTTTTCACTATTGCCATTTGTAAAATCACAAATATATAGTATAATTTATTTCCTAGAAAATATAAAAATTCAATTAATGTAAGGGCAAATATAAAAAAAGTTTCAAATATTCATCTTCAAATTTGAAATATTCCACTATTTTAAATCTTAAAAAAATTTAAAAAATTTAATTAATTTAAGACGAAGGGAATACTTTGTTACATGCCCAATTGCACCTAAAAATAAACCCAAAATTGTGAACTACACAATAAAATAAGAGTTGATTACAAAATCGACATGTGTATTTACTGTCATGTGCTATGAGTTGGTAGTGACACTTATTGTTTTCTTATCGTACATTTTCATTTCATTGCATTTTGCCATATCTAGTCTTTCTACTAATGAGTTTTGAGTTGAGAGTTTTAGGAAACAACCTCTCTAATTCTATGAAGTAGCGATAAGGTTTGCGTACAATCTTTCCTTCCCAGATCTCACTTGTGGGATATCACTGGGTATGTTATTGTTATTGTTATTTATTACAAAATCGACAGATCATCATGGATAGGGCCAATCAAGTCAACAGTAAGTGTTCCATGCCCATGCTTCTATTGGCTAATGGTATTAATAAAATCAGACACACAAAAATACACAAAGATAATTAAATTAGTTGAGCAGGTAATTTTTCAAATAGAAAGTTTCAGATGTAAAAACTCTTACATATTTGTTTAGTTAAGCTCATTGTATCAAACTCTCCTAATACAATTTCTTTTCTGTGTAATTTGTAAATTATTATATTAATTACATAAATTTAAAGAATAATGACTGTGAATATATTATTTTTTAAAATTAAATCAGCCCTACTTTATAAAGTTAGAAATTTGTCTACTTGTAGTGAGAACGAAATTTAAATTGGCCCGTCATTTTCTGGCTTGTATCTTCTGCTTGAATTCTCCTTCCAAAGCACATTTATTATTATTATTATATTAATGTGGACGTAAAGCTAAAAATAGAATGCTTTTTTTTCATGGAAAATTGTATATTAAATTTGACTTTTTCTCTTTCTTTGAAAAAAAATATTCTCACCACTCTTTTATTTAAAAAACTCATTTATATAGAATATTTATGTCAAATTATATAAATTTAATAATGAGTAATTAATTTCATAAGGTAAAATATATTATGACTAAATACTGAAAATGTAAACATAATTGCACAATTTTTTATTTTCTTTGATCCACCTTACACAGATAAAAACGATACTAGACTTTCGAAAGAGTTTTATTCATTTTGAAGGTCGGCTACAGTGATATGTGTTATATTCAGACTACACCCCTTTATTTATTTTGTCATTATTATTATCAAAGTTCATAGTCTAATGAGTTACCCCTCCCTATTCCCGATACAGTGGAATTATTTTTGAGCAAAAAAAGACACTAAATTTTAAAAATTTATAAAAATAAAAAAATTCGCATATATAGTTAAGCTGATTTTATATTATTTTTTTATGTAAATAAAATATATTTTTTTAAATTCCTTAGTTTAATATATATATATATATTTCCCCATTATTTTTTAATAATGTACATATTGCCAGTTCAATTCTCATTTTTTTAAATAAAAAATTCATAAAGTAACATTAGTTGAATCTAAAAAAATATCTCTTCAATATTTTTCTAATGGGTGAAAAAATTAAGACCCCCTAAACAAATCCCTATCGATTTAGGGGTGATAATTTCAATCATATAAGATAAAAAGAGTCTATCTAATCTATATTTATTTTAGAAAAAAGTATATAAAATAAATCTAATTTGAAATTAATTTTTTAATAGACTCAATCTAAACTATTTACCCTTAATGAATCCATTACCTAAATTATTTACCTTTTTACCCATTTATCTTTTTTTATTTTGCATATTAGTGTCATGCTGACGTTAACATAAATACTATAAAATATATTCTGGCGGTACATATATATATATATACTATAGCAGTATCATGTAAAATGAGCTCAGTCCTTTGTGATACTATGGTGATATACACAATTAGTGTATAGGATTTATTTTAAGAAATAAATGAAAAGTTATTAAATTTTAAATTAGTACAAAATATATTTGTTATATACTCTGTCGATATATTTATACTATATCGGTATCATAAGATTGAACTTAATAATCTATGATACCATATTGGTATATGTATACTCTATTGATATATTATACAAATAGGTGTTTATATCAGCATGACATCATCATATGAATTTTAATATTAGAAGGATACAATTTTAATAATATAAAGGTATAAAATATAAAAAGGTATATAAATATAAATAATTTAATTTTTTTCTTTATTTTATATAAATTAATTATGTTATAATTTATTTTCTCTCAATCCATATTCAATTCATCCAGATTCAATCTAATCTACATATTTGTCACCTATGCACCCGGAATCATTACACGTTGACTAACAGTAGGCAACCACTTCGTTATCTTTGAACCTAATTAAGTGGTTTTCCATAAGTGGGAGGATTAATTATACTATTATTTCCTCCATTCCATATTTTGATTTTCATGTATATTAAAAATATTTTTTTAAAATAATTATTAAAAATAATTAATTATTTTCTTATTTTTTAAATATTAATTATTCTAAAATTAAAAAATATATTAATCATCAATAGTACTTTTTATTATTTTTTTTAAAGAAATTGTGCCAAACCTTTTATAACTAAAATTGAAGGTTAATTTACTTTTAGCTGTAATCCGAATAGACTAAGTCTAGTACTAGTTAGTATATTCCTACTATTATTGCATGAAGTTTGCCTTTAAATATGTAGAAACTCAAACGAAATAACTCCCCAACCAAAGCCGCTTAACGAGTTTTTTATACATACTACTTTTGTCTGTTGATGAGATCTATTCTCATCAGGTAATGCCCAATACCCCCTTTTCACCCCTAGAGATTCCAATAAATTCATGTATATAAAGAATCCAAAATGGGATAGAATCTTCCGTTCACATCTTTTTACAATTAAGCAGTCAACACAGACTCCATCCATACCTTTCTTTGTCACTTGATAAGGTCTCTTTATTTGTTTATTATTTCAATGTATGTATGTCTATATAAGATCCCCTTTTATTTCAATTGATATAGGGTTTTATTATAGTACCCCTGTTATTGGTTCTTTATAAATAAATTTCAGTGTTTTATTATCTGTTCTTTATTCAAGAGGCAAATCAAAGATTGATATTTGATACTATAGTGCAGTTTTTGGTGTTCGATTTTTTTTCCCACAAAGAAGCAGCCATGAATAATGTTGTTTCAAGTAGAAGTTCAACCCCTACCAGGCTTGAGGTTTGTTTCAGATTTTGTTACTTTATTCTGTTATGACAAATTGGAGTTATTGAAAGTTTGTTGGGGGCTGAATTATGATGTATGTGGAAATTTTGCAGGGGAAATTTATGGGTGTTTTTGTTTGTTGGATTTTGGGACTTGGGTCACTTGTTTCTTGGAACAGTTTATTGAGCATAGGAGATTACTACTATGCATTGTTTCCGGTAAGTTTCCCCTTAATGTTGACAACTTCTGATGCTTTTCTATTTTCAGTTTTATTTCATATAATGTTATACTGTGCTTGGGATTGAGGCGTAGTTGTGTGTGAATTATTGCTGACTTTGATTAATTTGGTGTGAAAATTGAAGGATTATCATCCTTCAAGGGTACTCACCCTTGTGTATCAGCCATTTGCACTTGGAACAATGGCGCTTCTTGCATATAATGAGGCAAAAGTCGATACAAGGAAGCGTAACATAGCTGGATATATTCTTTTTACCTTAAGTACAGTTGCGCTCATAGTGGTATGTTCTGCTTCTGTTTAATTATGTTTTTATGTTGTCATTGTTTTGTTCACCTTTTAAAATCGACTGTTTTGTTTACTTCTTTCCAGTTGGATATGGCAACTTCCGGTAAGGGTGGAATAGGAAATTACATTGGTATATGTCTCATAGTAGGCTGTTTTGGAGTTGCAGATGCTCATGTTCAAGGTGGAATGGTCGGCGATATAGCCTTCATGTGCCCTGAGTTTATGCAAGTGTGTGGCACTAACATTTTTAATTTTTTTTTGCTTCAATTGTGTTTGTATTGTGACTCATGAATTATGCAGTCGTTTTTTGCTGGTCTTGCTGCATCCGGTGCACTTACCTCTGGTTTAAGGTTAATAACCAAGGCAGCTTTTGAACACAGCAACAATGGCCTACGCAAAGGAGTTAGTACGTAATTCTGATCTCATTGTTGAAAAAGTTAAATAAACAGCATTGTTGTACTTCCATTGTGATGCAATTTTAATATTTCTTCATATGCTATGTTTGAGCTTCCCTTGGTGAGAGACTTATAATTGTTGATTTTGCAGTGTTGTTCCTTGCCATCTCTGCATTCTTTGAATTCGTATGCATCCTTCTGTATGCATTCATATTCCCTAATCTACCTGTTGTGAAGCACTACCGTTCTAAGGCAGCTGCAGAAGGATCAACAACTGTTGCAGCAGACTTAGCTGCTGCAGGCATCGGAACGCAACCCATGGAAAAAGTAGGCAACTTTTTCTCCTGAACTAAAAGCTGTTATAGTTCATATTCATGCTCATAATATTTTGATATGTTTTTGTTTACTGAACAGGCTGATAGTGATACCAAACAATTGGAACGTTTGAGCACCAAACAATTATTGTTACAGAACATTGATTATGAATTGGATTTGTACTTTATCTATGTCATCACCTTATCCATTTTCCCTGGATTCTTGTATGAAAACACTGGTACCCATCAATTGGGATCATGGTAAGTGTGCATACCTTTTTTCTGAATAAATCGTTCTTTGCTATGACTTTATTTGCATTACCTGTGATTGATCATTCATCATATCAAATTGAAATTCAAAAGACATACTGTTTCGTATTATCTTGCTCCTGGGCAGTGCCAAGCTGGTTTCGTTGAGTTCCTAACCTATGTAGACAAGACCTGCTTGTTGGAATACTGATAATCTCTTCTAATTTTTTTTTTAAATGTCAGGTACCCTCTAGTTCTAATAGCAATGTACAACGTTTGGGATCTGATAGGAAGATATGTTCCATTGATTAAGATAATCGAGCTTAAATCACGAAAGGGCCTCATGATCGCGATCCTCTCTCGTTTCTTGATGATCCCTTGCTTCTACTTCACTGCAAAATATGGTGATCAAGGCTGGATGTTATTTCTCGTGTCCTTCTTGGGACTCACAAATGGTTACCTCACTGTTTGTGTCATGACAGCGGCACCTCAAGGATATAAGGTTGGTGAAATCTTAATTTCAGAATCGATACAATTTATCATTTTATAATCATCTTAAGTATCACATGGAATTTTAACACTAAAACTGGAATTTTGCAGGGTCCTGAGCAAAATGCACTGGGTAACTTGCTCGTGTTATTTCTACTAGCTGGGATATTTTCTGGTGTTGTTTTAGGTTGGTTGTGGATTATTGGTAATGGAAAATTCTGAGGAGTACTCAAAGATTGGCATGTGTGACAGCACAATAGCTAGTACTGCATTTTAGTTGGGGATGAACATATTTATACTTTTGGTTTCAAATCTGCCTTTCGTGTGAATGTTTTACTTTTTTTTCTTTCTTGGCTTCAGCTTCTAGGAAATTAGGGGGGTATAGAGAGATTTCCATATGTGATTATTAATCTTCTTTCTGGATTGCAAAGAATGTAAAGAAATTGTGAAAGTTCAATTTACACAGAAAGAGGAAAAAGAAATGGTTATCTTGTTCAAGTTCTGATGTACATTCACTCTTT
>JAOTQJ010000049.1:17646719-17659015 GCA_025642045.1 Solanum sejunctum | reverse complement strand
CTATGAAGCTAAACTTTTCCAACTCTGCTGGCTGATTTTATTGATAATGTAGCTGTTCTCATAAAAATTAATGAACTGAGGAGCTACTTTCCTTTAAAAGAATTTGTATACTCTTTATTAAACAAATATAGATTTTATTGAGTTTCACCAATCAATCAATCAATAACAACAATAATAATTTGAAGGTGAGATATCTCATTTATCAGCACTTAACGAAGATGTTAATCTTAATTATTCATGTATTAATCGTTAAATTTATTTGTTTTTAATGTATGATTATTTTACATATTTTATAACTACTTAATGGATTTGAATAAGTCGAATAAAATCAATAAAGGTTTAATATTATTAAAATATCTATTTCATATAAAGATGGTAGTTCAACGCTCTTCGGTATATTTTCAATCATAACTACAACATAATCATTTACTATCCACAACCATTACTGTCTCCAATCACCAAAATCATCAATCATCATCACCATTAGACATCATTTGCAACCATCATCATCAATTAAATCCAATAATTATTAGCATTAGTCAACATTATATATCATTAATCGCAAATATCATTCACCATCATCATTAGTTATCAGTATCATTCCATTATCAATCATCAACCGCCACTTACAACAAACTACAGCTAATCGTTTCTGCCAATAACCACTATACCATAAGATACTATATGCACAACCACCACCATTAGTCAACACTATGTTAAATCAACATACACAATCACCATCGTAATCATCGCCGTCACTCATTTCCATAGAAAAATTCTAAAATATTTTATTGATATACACATATAATAACAAATCAACTTAGTATTTTATTTGAATTTTATATTTATTATATTTTAAATAAAAATAAATTTTATACATTCAAATGTTGAGAAAACAAACAATCCTAACTATTTAATTCAAATCTTAATGCAATATTTTAATATTCAGATGTGTATTTAGATTCACACCTTTAAATCTTAGCACACATATTAATATTCAGATGTACATAGAGATTTAGACGTTTTAATCTAAATAATAACAAATAAAATGTTAATTCCATAAGAATATTCCAAGTTTATTAGTTATATTATCTCTCAAAATGACTTTTTAAAGATGTTGCAGCTATTGTAGCTGCTTCTTTGTCATATAATGTGTTTACAAATTCAAAAATTTCATGGTTGAGCACCTAAATTCTCACCTAATTAATGAAGGTTCAATTTTATATCTTGAAATTTTTTATCTCATTTTCTTGTTAAGAAAATATTCATCGATGTAGATATTAATATTTGTCGAGCTTTTATTGGATGGTGAGTAGGTAAATTTGGACAGATTATACTTTATTTTTGCAGGAATAGTATCACGTCAATTTTCATAATTAATTCTTGAATATTTCAATTTAATTTATACGAAATTGGTATTAAAAATCAGTGGCAGATTTAGCCTTTGTGCTGCGGGTTCAACCTAATCTGAGTAATTCCGATACAAAATTTAAATATATATGTGAAAAAAAAGTTTCAATGAATATTAAATCTGAACCTATAATTTCAAAAGTGCAAAGAGTTCAATACTAATGATACATACTTTTAAAGTTTGAATTCATCAAAACTTAAATCATGAATGCTCCTCTTATGCAAACTCGACTGTAGATTGATGAAGTCTCATAAGGTTGATTTTTTGTTTTTGGATTTGTGAAAGGTTTCACAAAACTTCTCAAACATTTCTTATATCAAAATTCTTTGTTTGCATGAAAATATATCTTTCATGCGGACGCAAATTCTGAGGTAGCTACCATTCCAAACATGCGCAGTTGGGTACCCTTGCGATTAGGGGTGACAATTAGGTGAGTTGGGTCAAGTTTGAATGGGTTATAATGAGTCAGAACAACAAACGAGTTAATCTGACCCAAAATATACTTGGGTCAAAATGAGTTGAAAACGAATTGAGTAATGGGTTATAGAGTGGGTCAAGACCCAACACAAACTAACTTTTACTTAATTTATTTGTTCTTTTTCAATATTTTAGTACTCAAATTATATTTTTCTTAATTTTGACTATATAAGACATATCAAATTAAAAAGAAAGTGTTTTAAAAATATTTTGATAAGATATTTCTCGAGCCAATTCAGATTGAATATCAACACAATTTTAAATGGGTTGGGTTGAGATGAATTGAACTAATAAATGGACGGGTTATTAACCAGCCCAAACTTCAATGAGTTGAACGGGTTGAGTTTGATTTTGCTATCCCTACATACGATTCAGGATCAAACTCTATTTGGCTGAGCTTCACCACAGAACTCAAGCAACCATGGGCTATATGCATGATATTAGAGTCAATTTTGCTGTTCGGATGTCAGGCTAGTGACTGTTGAATGTAAGGGGTGGGTACATATTAATCAAAGTACAATTATCATTTATTTATTTGTTTGTTCATTTTGTAAATAAAACAAATATAGAAAGAAGCTGTTGCCTGCTTTTCATGAAATTTCATAGATATATATCATCAATTGTGCAGCCAATTCCATTGAAGCAAAATGCAACCAATTTTTGAATGTCTAGTTTCATTCATCATCTCAATTTCCATGTAAGATTTCAATTTTAAAAATGACAAGCTAGAGCTTTTTCTAAAGGACAATTGATTGATTTTCATTTGATAAATATACTAGTATACAACTAGCACTGTTCGATTGATCTCTCTGTCTTAATAATATATATATATTTTTTTTTTTGAAAAGTTAAGGTTGGCTATCTTCTGATATTCTTGAATTAACCAACAGAAAAACTCATGGATAAAAAACATAGCTCTCTTTTTAATAAATTAATTTACATTCTGTTAAATGTTACTAATTTCAACTAAAAAAAATTTAAAATAGTTACTGCTGCAGCCTCAGTTATAGATAAATAACAGATTCAGAAACTGTTGAGGGTGGTAAATGTTCACAAGAATAGACAAAAAGTGAAGAATACAAAACAATCTAAACATTTTTTTGCTGCTGAAGTGAACACCGTCTATTTGAATATTTGAAAAATGAACAAAATCACCTCCAAAATTTATTGTTTCCTGGTCTGTCATTACTAGATACACACAAAATCTTGAAATTTAGTACTATTACTTGAACAGGTTGGTCATGACAAAAATCCAACATTGCCATTATTTGTTAAATCATTCTTTGAACGTATCAACTGCTATCTGAGATCCAATTTACTAACTTTCCTAAGTTCCCAACCAATCTTATTAATGTAGCCTCTGCCAAAACAGGAAAAAAGAAAATCACTTAGGAGATCAATCTGATCAATGCAGCAACATATACAAGCATAAAATTCGTTTCTTTTGTTCAACCCGTTTAAACAACAACTACGCCCCAATCTCAAACAATTGAAAAACTTAGATGCACCAGGAAAACGCGACATCTCATTCATCAATAAAAAAACAAAACAAAAAATCATTCACAGACAAACAGAGTACTCTGAATTTAGCCATCTAAACATCAAAATGCTACTAGATTTTTCTGGTTAATACATTTTACTAAGGTATATGGTCTGAATTTGGGAGTTCCTGATTGCGTGGGACTCATCAGATGCACGCATCTGTCTATACAGTACAAAACTACAGAAACCAAGGGGTCATTACTGGTTTGCAGTATCAAATAGATTCCACTTGTGATTCAATCGAAGCATCCAAGACAATTTAGGAGTCTATTTCTTTGCATCACAACACACACAAAGTACATTTATCTATCAATTTCTCATCACACGCACACACACTCAAAAGTCACGGACTAAACCCTAGTCACAGAGAAATCCCTAAACACCAACACCATTTTTTTTACTCTGTTGTTCCAAGATTGGATTTTTCCAAGAAAGTTTCGGAGTTTCTTGGAAAATAAAGACACACAATGGAGGAAAACGGGGATCTGCCGGACGATCTCCGTTGTAACAGAACTGACGGCCGACAATGGCGGTGCAAGCGGCGGGTAGTGGAAGGGAAAAAGCTTTGTGAAATTCATTATGTTCAAGGTCGTCACAGGCAGTTGAAGCAGAAGGTACCTGAATCGCTGAAAATAGTGAGAAATTCGAAAAACAAGAATCGACCCAACATTCAGAATGCAAAAGGATCTCTTGAAATTGGGGTTTCAAAGAGTGAAAGGGCTTTGAGAATTCTGAGGAGAAGGAAACCCCTCAAGCATAAACCCTGTGTTTCAGAGGCATTAGATGAAGCTTTGAGGAGAATGGAGCTGAAACGAGGCGATTTACCGTTAGAATTGATTCGGGTTTTCTTGAAACGGCAATTAGAGAAGAAAAATGAGAAGGAATCAAAGAATAATAATGCTGAGTTGATGAGAGAATTACCAAATGCTTTAATGACTATTCCTATTATACCTGCAGAGAATTTCAACAATGCAGGTTCTGTTTTGGATGTAAAATTAGGCTTGGATTCGAGCTCTAACCCCTTTTCATTTAGGCGTTTCCGATCAAAAAATATTGAGCCCTTTCCAATTATTACAATGCAGGTTATTTCTTTTTCGTCTGAGCTTTTGTTTTAGTTCAAAACTGATGTCTTTCAAATTGTTATAGTTGTGTTTACATGAAACTGTTGTAATGATTGTGGATGCCTTTTTGGTGATTAGGCCGTGCCATTTGCTAGGAACAGGAAGAATTTAAGTAAAGTAAAGAGAAGGTTGTGTCATTGGTGTAGGAGAAGTAGCTACCGGGTTCTGATCAAGTGTTCGAGTTGTAAAAAACAATACTTCTGTGTGGATTGTATTAAAGAAAGGTTTGTCGTTTGCTTTCTTTGGATTCTGAACAAGTATCTTTTATTTATGTATGTTTTCCTGTTTTCTTGCTACACGTATGCAAAAGTATTTATAGTTAAACCATTTTGAATGTTAAATACATATCGGACAAATTTCAGCTAGATTATCTGATGACTTTAACCTTTTGTCCGGGAGCTTATAACTAACTTTAAGTGGGTAATATAATTGCACTTGTTTGTCTCTGATTCTGGCTTTTCCAAATTAGGACAACATTTAGCTTGGATGTTTACGACTTTAACTTGTTGGCAATGGATCTTAGAACTATGAGTTAGTCAAGAAATGCAATGTACTATTTAGGACGTCTTGAGAAAGCGTTGGAAAAGGTCAATTTTATAAAGAGGGGGCAGGGGTAGTATTGTGAGATGTAAATTTTGCTGATGATTCTCTCCTTGTAACCAAAGGGGTGTTGGTAAAAGATCGTAATTGACTGGGGTGCGTGTATGTGCAGAAGGGTGGAAATGTAAGAATAAGTTAACAGTCACTTATTATTTTCAAAGATGGGATAGTTGAGTCATGAGCGTTGTGGTTTCATGTAGATGTTCTTTTGAGAGAAAATTTAGTATGATGTAATGTTACATGAAGTCTGGATATAAGGGGAATCCTCAGACATCATTATCCTAATCAATCCTATGATAACAAATCTTTATGAAAGTATATCATAACAGAACAATTACTTGTGAATTGCAGTGTCATATTTCTGGCATTTTAAACAAGCACAAAATTTATGCGTTCCTGCTCCACATCCTTGAAACACTTCACTCGTTCAAGTAGACACATGAAATTATTAGCTTTTTGGTGTTGAAGGAAAGAGCTTGAGGTGTATTCCCCAAGTCCTCACCATGAGTTGGCACATGGAATTCATTTGACCAATACAAGGAAACCATAAATCTCCCTGATTCAGTAGTATGCACTGCAAGCAGCTAAACCCTACAGAACATACCTCTTGTTTATATGTGAAATACAAATGCAATCTTTGTGTAGAAAGATGCTTGGGTAACCCACTTGCATGATTTCACATATACCCCTTACTGTCATTATCTTGGTTTTTGCAATAAATCTTTCTGAGTGGTCTAAATGTGATCAAACAAATAAAGTTTTCTTTGTGGTGGAGTTGCTTCTTTGGAAACTGGAATGACTTGTTTACTGAAAGTTCTGATGTTTGATCTGTTTAGGTATTTGGAACAGCAAGAAATTAGGGGGAAATGTCCTGTTTGCCGTAGAGCTTGTAGCTGTAGGATCTGCAAAAGGAGTGAATTGGAACCCAGCAGTCATAAGGTATGACAATATTGAAACTGCATCTGAGCAATCATGTGTACTTATCCAATTCTCATCCGTTTGTTCATGAACAAAATTGTAGCAGGAATTGTATAAGCATAAAAAGAAGGTTCCAAAAGTCCAGCTACTTTATTATCTGGTCCACCTGCTTCTTCCGGTACTGGGAAAAATCAATGAAGAGCAGAGAATTGAATTAGAAATAGAAGAAAAGATATCAGGTACTTCTATTGACTTGGCACTCTGGGCATTGTTTGATTTTGAGCATCTACTCACCTTTTACATATTATAGGAAAGGGGGAATCTGACATTCAGATTCAGCAGGCTTCAGCAGGAGACAGACAATTATATCACTGGTAAGTTGACTGATCCTGAGTCCTGAAAATTTTGTTAATAAGGATGTTAGACCTGCTTCCTGGCTTATCCATGCTATTTTATTTCTGAGCAGTAGTAACTGCAACACCTCCATCCTAGATTACCACAGAATCTGCTCTAAGTGTTCATATAGCCTTTGCTTATATTGCTGTCGGGAGTCCCGTCATGGAAGCTTAATTGAAGATTGTAAGTCTGAAGCTTCCAATGAAGAACAAGCTTGTTCTTCTAACTTTGAGCAACAATCAAGGATGAATCATACTAGCACCTCAAGGCAAAGTTTCTCGGGGATACATTGCCCATCTTCCAAGTCACGCTTCAAGTATCACGCTTGTGCTGATGGCAGTATACCATGTCCCCCTGCAGAATATGGTGGTTGTAGTGATAGCTTCCTGGATTTAAGATGCGTATTTCCCTATACTTGGATCAAGGAGCTGGAAATCAGTGCTGAAGCAATATTGAGCAGCAGCTACAACATTCAGGAAACAGATCACGATTTTTCATCATGCTCACTATGCAGGGAAAGTGATCATGAAGATGTTGTTGTTAATTCACCCATCAAAGTGGCTGATAGACGAAATTCGAGGGATAAGTTTCTGTATTGTCCATCTATAAAGAATCTCCGGGAGGAAAGCCTTGAACACTTTCAGAAACACTGGTGTGAAGGTCATCCTATTATAGTACGCAATGTGCTTCGGAATTCTTCTGATTTGTCTTGGGATCCTGTTGTTATGTTCTGCACTTACCTTGAGAAGAAGTCAGAATGTTCCCCAGATAAAGAAACAGCTAAGGCACAAAATCACTCGGACTGGTGTGAGGTAAATATTTTAATATTCTGTTCTTTAGGTCTGATCAAATACTGGAGTCTGGGTGATTGACCAGAAGTTTCTTCTATCATCACCCTTGACAAGAATTTAACCTTTAACAAAATTTAAGAATGTGATTGATAACTTATGTTTATATGGTTCAAATTGAAATAAGTTAGATAGAAAGGCAATTCTCTACCATAATTACAAAATTTTGCACTCTCTCCACAACAGGAAGAACGTTAAGTATAAGGCTAAAGTCATCCAACCTTTTTTATTTTTCCAAAATAATGGATGTGTCCAAGATAGCTTGTGTGCTCTTTTATGTTCCATCTGTTGCCTGATATCTCCTACCAGTATAGGTACTGGGTAACTTTGCCCTCCAAGGCTTAGACAGATGGGAAGAAATCAACTATTGTTGATTTCTAACCATAATAATCTTCATGATTTTCATTTTTCACCAATTTCTTACCTCTTAATTACAAAATCAGAAGGATGTGTGGACTAAAGTTTGTGTAAAGGAGAACTGCACTTTTCCTGTTGCTCACTTACTTCAGCAGTGGCGGAGACTGGGGAATGGCCCCTGGGGCCGGTTACTAATTTTCATTATGAAAAAGCTGGAGACTTGAGCGGAAGCTGCACAATCTTATTTTCTAGATATTCTTATATCTTAAGCATGTTTTCTCTTGGCTGATATGAAATAAGGTAGATGTCTGTGGACTTCTTTCTTTTGTTGGGGCGGTAAGAACTACTCTGTTTCATTTATATGGAAGTCTCTGACAGGACATGAATTTTGATAAAGAAAGAAAGCTCTGACACATAAGTATATGTAACACACTAAAGTACCCAAAGAATCTTACAGTTTTAAGCATAACATGCCAATTCCTTAAAGAGCGTGTCATTGAAAGCAAAGCAGACGTGTCAAGGTTGCAGAGTTTTACAAAGATAAAAGGTGTTGATCTTTTTGGAATAGACCAAAAAGGAAATAGTGTCATGTTAAACGTGTGTGGTCGGGGTCGGGCGGGGTAAATTAGTAATTTGATGGATCCATCATCTGTAATTTTAAACAAAAAGATGGATCTATCATCTTATTCGTTGTGTCCTGCATTCTCACCACCTGTAGAAATAGAAAAGAGAAAAATAAAACTCCTGTTTTAAGTTGTTTTTTTGGTTTTGACTTGGCACGGAGTTTAAGTAAAGAAGACTTTTCAATCTTGTGGTCTTTGAAGTAAGATATGTGGAATGTACCAAAATGCCCTTTAATCATGTCGTCTTAAACATGTTATATAATAAGTTAAAATCAAAGAGCGGCCAAAGAAGGAAGACTAAAAAGAGAATAAGACTAACAAATTGAAATAGAGAGAGTACTTAACAACTAAAACTTTCGGAAGAGGACGAACAAATGTTCTCGGATATTAAACTTAATGCTGACACTATGTAATTAACAGATGCAAAAAAATGAAAAATGAATAGCTGCAATTATGCTACAACATCCTTTTCATCTTCTTCTTAATCTGATTTGTTTTAGTTGTACTAGTCCTTTATAAGAAATCATTTTAACTGATGTTGATTTTCTACTTTTTCTCGTGTATATGAAGTAGCCTCTGATATTTTACATGTTTATGCTAAAACAAATACCATGGCCTGATTATCTGCGGTTTGTAGGTTGAAATAGCTAGAAAGAAGATATTTATGGGATCACTTGAATGGCAAACACATGCAACAATGCAGCGTGAAATGGTAAAATTCAGAGCATGGCTTTCTTCCCATCTATTCGAAGAGCAGTTTCCTGCTCACCATGCTGAGATCTTGCAGGCTTTACCACTTCAAGAGTATATGAATCCCAAATCTGGTCTTCTTAATCTAGCAGTTAAATTGCCAGAAACTGATTTAGGACCTTCAATCTATATTTCCTATGGTGGGCCTGAAGAACTATCGCAAGCAGAATTTACCACTAACCTATGTTGTGAATCATATGATGTGGTACGCCTAATTTTCTGCTATTATCTCTATTTTTGGTTTATTTTCTTATCTTGACTGCAAGCAACTGAACATCGGGACCATCCGATGTTGTATATCTTCTCTCTGACTGCTAATTGGAAACATGAAACACATTCTAAGTCTGTGAAAGTAATCCTACAAGATTCAATGATATAGCATGTCAAGTTCATAAAAACATTTGGTGATCCAATCATCCAGCCCCATTTTATACATGCAGCATGCGAAGAGGGAAATTCTAGTAGACTATAACTATCCATTTCTTATGGCATCCCATAGGGTTCTAAATATGATTTTCTGCGTCTAAGTAAAGAATGATCTAGCATGTGAGATGATGATTGAAATATTGATTCATATCATTTGTATTTTGCTCAGGTTAATATTCTTGCCAGTGCTACTGATGTTCTTGTTTCCAAGGAACAAGTAAAAAAAATAAAATGTTTAATGAAAAATAAGAAGCCACAAGATCACAAGGAATCTACCAGCTATTCCAGTGATCAGAAAGGAAAATCATCTCTGCATAGTGGAGACACAGAAGAATCCGGTCTGCAGGATGCAACTGGAGAGCAGTTGCCTGATGCTATTGCTGAAGTACCTTTTTTTTCTGGTGACTCACGGAAAGGTCAAAGGTATGAAGACCAAGATGGCAATATCTCCGGTGACAATGAAAGTGACTCTGAATCTGAGTCTGATGTCTCACTGTTCTGTTCTGGATCTGTTGAAAGATATGAAGATTCAGATAGTGATCATCTGTTTGAAGATGTTTATGGTGCAATTAAAGCAGCAAAAACCTCAGGTGCTCAATGGGACGTCTTCCGCAGACAAGATGTCCCAAAGCTTCTAGAATACCTTAAAAGGCATTCTACTGAGTTCACCTCCATGCGTGGTTATTCCAGACAAGTACAGCTCTTTGTGCCAAGAGTTTTGTGGTAGAAAGTAGAGAATGACAATATAAATTAACTTAACCTCCATCTTTTGGCACGTGCAGGTTGTTCACCCAATTCTTGATCAAAATTTCTTCTTTGATGCATACCACAAATTGAGGCTTAAGGAGGAATTTGGTATATTTGCTTCGTCTTGTTTTATCTTTATCATTTGGATTAAATAAGTTCTAATTTTAAATGTTACTACTTTTTAGATGTTGAACCTTGGACTTTTGAACAACATATTGGAGAAGCTATTATCATCCCCGCTGGCTGTCCATATCAAGTCAAACAACTTAAGGTATCCTTTATAATGATTACATTCATACTTCTTCATACAATCTGATGAGAAAACCTGCAGATCGTGATCTTTCTTCTGTTCTTGTAGTAGCGTAGTCTGAAAGAATAAGCAATTTCACCTGTGTGATCAGACAACCAAGACTTGTAGCCTGATTTCCTCATTGCTCATGTAGATGTTTACTATATTGGATATTTTGAACAAAGAATTAAGAACTGTTTTTCTGGTCATTCCTAGATTAATTCATAGTAAATGTCAGACTTGGAGATAATATTAGCAAAGAATATCTGGATCAATCAAATAGATCCCACCATATTCAAATGCTGGTTTGTTTAAAGTGACATCTTCCCCGCTGTAACTTCTTAAAAGGAAGTAGATTTTCCATTTCATTAATTTTCAGTATTATTAACTGAAGCTTATTGATGGCAGTGTTGTTAAAGGTTCGGATAAGGAACGCTTATGCCCCTGAAACTAGGTGCAAAGCGGCTGGCACTTCCCTTGCTTAGGTGGCACTTCAGTGCAGACACCGAGGCAATACGGTGTGCGCCTCTTCACCCACAGCCTCCTTCTTGACTAAGACTACACTAAACAATAATTTTTGATATGTTAAATATTACTAAGCGCTATAAGTGATTTACCATGATAAACCCCCTTAAACAATCTGATATCATCGTTTTGTGTTCTGATTTAACATTCTGTGAACTGTTCCATAGTTTCATTAGCTCTTCTAATATTGATGGCATGTCTGCATATTATTTGTTCAACGGATTCTAGTTTCATCTATATTTGTCAGTTATCTGGGGACTTTTGTTTCTTTTAGCGCATAATAACTGACAAAAGATCCTATTCACCCTCCACAGTCATGCATCAACATTGTTTTGGACTTCATCTCACCTGAAAATGTTGCTGAATGTATCAACATAACTGATGAAATTCGTCTACTTCCTGAGCACCACAAAGCCAGGGGGAAAATGCTGGAGGCAAGTTTCACAATACTCCTTGTTTTTGTTGCTAGAATTAGGTTCAAACTGCTATCCTACAGAAATCTGAGCATGGCATGTGGTTCGACGAATTTTAGAATGTTAATGCTTGTCTAGACTTCTGTTAGCGTAAAACATGAAAAGTTGATACAAAGAAAACTGTGTTAAATGTTTCTCTATTGTTTGGTTCTGGATCTAGGCTTCACATCAAGTTTATTGTCTGTTAGTCCAATATACGCGTAGCTGTTTTCTTTCCATCCAGTAGTATTAACTGTTATAATTTGACCAGCAGGTGAAGAATATGGTTCTATGTGGGATGAACAAGGCAATTGCAGAAATTCACGACCTGACCCATACCAAGCAGTCCTCTTGAAAGATGTCAAAACTGATTTGATGGGTTAAAGACTAACTTGCTTAAGATCTTCGTCACTCGTCAAAGATCTTATGTACGTGTATATATTAGAATCTGTAGGTGAACTTGATAGAGACGGATTTTAACTCATAAAAAGTCTATGAAAGCAATACATATACTCTTCAATAGTCGCTGTACATGCTTTATTAGGTGCCCTTTTTATGCCTCTCAATGTTCCATTGTCCTAACTCGGTATTCTTGAAACGAGTCGTGAGATGAAACAGTACATGTATGTATTCTAGTATAATTGCACCCACATAGTTGTATATACTTGATACTAGCTAGCTAACACACAGGCTAGAAATTATTCACATACATACAGAGACCCGACTTAAACATGATATCGATATAGCAATGAGTAGGCAGGCAGGCTAACGTTCCTTGTGTGAAATAAAATAAAGAGCAGCCACAGGAAGACCA
>JAOTQJ010000049.1:17631115-17646619 GCA_025642045.1 Solanum sejunctum | reverse complement strand
AATAACAAATAACCTACGTGTGGAGTGATTGACACAGACTCAAAATCATTTACATTATGATATAACAATTTGGCAGCAGAACTGCAACTAGACAACACTATACGTATCTGCACTTGGCGTTCACTTGTGATGTCAAGAAAATAAATAAACAAAATGTAAATTTAAGTAATACTTCCTCCCTTTCAATTTATTTGTCATGGATTAATTGATGTTACCTCGAGAGGCATCGGCTCCCTCTGGAATATCCGTGACAATCCTGCAAAGAAACAGTAGCACATCATATAGAGAAATTAAATTAAAACATATGCATGGCTAGTTGAAGCAGAAAATAAAGTACGACCAATGGAGCCATTCTCTAAAAGTTGGTTGAGTGGGACTAGGAGCATCTGGATCAGCCATTACCTGTAAAATACACGGACCCAATAATAATAAGATTCTTGAAATAGTAATAAAAGAACGATTAATAGTTATCTAGAACAAAATTCTACTGAAGTAATTGAATAGTAAAAAAGAATAATTAATCTTACAAGGGTGTAAAGATTATTAGAATCAGGAGAACCCTTTATATGAACTCTTGGCTTTTGTGCAGCTGCAGCCGGTTTAATTTCAACTCCATTATTCGTTAATTGTTTGGAAGCATATTCGACGGTAAACTCAACTGCCGGAACAAACATGTCGACAACATCTCCGATCATCTTTCCGGCCACTAGAGGATCCACTGACTCCATATTTGCCATTTATTCTCAATTACTATAAATTTTGTGCAAGTAGTCAATTATTATATATTCTCCCAGTAAATTTAGTGAAATGGATAAGAGAGGACACGTACACAGAATTGGACATGTCATGTTAATGCTGACGTGGCTGAGGGACACCTGTTGTGATGATAAGTCCTCGATCGAAATGGTTCATGAATAGGGTCGACCTAATCTATTTGGAATTTCATGAATGGGTTCATTATTTTTGTAGCCTAAAATATCAAGTTTAATTCATGATCAAATTACTATATGGGATGTGGGTCGTGCCAGTTCGGCGCAGCTCAGTTTTTAATTTCGCATATAGCCACTAAAATATTTTAATTATATTTTATAATTATAATTTGAGTAATTATATTTTGTAATCTTAATTATCATAATACTTGTATAATTTATATAATATTTGTATAATTCGTTATACAATAATTTGTGCACATCATTTGTATAATTCATTATATAATTTATAGTATTTGTATATTTCATTATATAATTTGATTCACGCATAATTTTGTATAATCACATATGATATTTGTATAAATTGCATAAATATATAAAATTCAAATTATAATTATAATACATATTTATCGTGAGCCATAATTAATTTAAATTATAATTAGTATATATTTTAACCGTACAACCTTACTGCGCCTGAATAAAAGAGGCCATACAGATTGGGTACTTTACGAAGTTGCCCAAAGATGTACCGTGGGCTCAACCCAATGATTAGCTCATGCTTTTTGTTGGGCCTAAGATAGAAATTTTCTTAATATTGGCACCAACACTTTAACTGATCATGCCTTTTCAAAAGACGAATTTAAAAATATCTTCATTATGTTTCATAGTTATATTTTGTGTATTTATTTTGTAATTATGGTTATTGTAGTATTTATATAATCTGTTATATAATTTATAGCTTTTGTATAGCGTTTGTATATTTTGCTATATAATTCGTGCACATCATTTGTATAATTTATTATACAATTCACAATGTTTGTACATTTCATTATGCAATTTGAATCGCGCACAACTTTTCTATAATCACGTATGACGTTTGTATAAATCGCTCAAATTATACACAACTCAAAATGTATCTCACACAACATTTGTATAAATCATGCGAATTATACAAAATATTACAGCTATGTATATGCCGCGAACTATAATTAATTTAAACTATAGTTATGCTAATTTATTAACTAGTAATTTGTTTATTCGCTTAAATTTCCCCTTTAAAAAATATATGGGGTTGGGAGAAATGGGATAGAAGATTACAAGGTGGAGTATTAAATCTTTAATAATACAATAAAAATTTCAAATAGTTAACCAACTGAGCTATTAAGATTTTTCCTTTAAATAATCATGCTACTTGGTAAACAGCAGGAGGAGCTGGCTGTTAGTTTTGTATTTTTTTTAACGAGATTTCATTTTTACACATCTAAAATATGAAAAAAACATTTTTTCTATTCATCAATTTATAACTGAGAAATCATTATAGTTTAACATTCACCAATAATACATTAATATTAATTAATTAGTATAAAAGAGCTATAACAAAGATGAGCATAATTTCATTAAAACATAAAAGGAGATTCGTGTTATGACGTGAAATCTGAAAGAATGTTTCCAAAATATTCCCAAAACAAAAATGAAAGACAAATATTTTGTGGAAAAAAAAAAAGTTGTCGTGATTGTTTCCTGTTTCATGCTTTGTCTTTGAATATATCTATCAAGCTTAGCTATTCTGACTAAACTTCCACTAATTAATAGACGACATATGCCATTTTCTAGATAATAACGCTATATTTTTGGTTATGTACACTGAACATAAAATGTTTTTTCAACCAAGAGAAGATTTTGGTGATGATGTATGGCCAATTCATAGCTACAGCCTACGTATGTCGGGGCGGAGCTATATTTATTTAAATATGGTCAGATGAACGCTCTTCGTTAGAAATATTTTTTGAATATGTAAATTAAATATAGATATTTTGATATATTCAGGTATTGAATACTCTTGATATAGAAATCACTCACCGATATTCTAAACGTATGAATACTCTTAATGAAAATACTGACTTCGTCATTATTAATGTATGGATAACATAACATCATTAAATGTAAAAATTAATTGATACTATTCTGTATTCATGTTTATCTCTAATCTATGCGTCATAGTCTTAGAGTCAATTGTTGTATTTAGGCCATGATATAAGCAAAATCAAAATGCATCCACAAAATCAAGTACATATAGCTTTAGATCAATTTAAATAATATATCTGGTTAGCCTCCCCAATCTGTTCTTCTTTAGGAGACCACAGAGGATAAATGTTTAAAAATATTAAATTTAGTCATTTTGATTTATTTATTGTTGTCTGGTTTTCAAACACACTGAGTCTGAGCATGATTATAGATAATGATGATGATAAATTCCCATATAGAGGACAATTTTCAAATTATAGAAGACAAATTACGAAATGTCAATAAAAAGTTGATAACTTAAATTTCACATTAATTGTATTCTTTCCACACTTCAACACATCTCATTTTTAACCCCATTTCCATCACCCCAAACCCCTACCTTTCATTTTCACCTCCCATATTATTTACTTATGGCATGTATAAATATTTTTAAAATAATATTTTTTATTTACATGACATATGCGCGCGCACACAAAAAAACTTAAGTAAATTAAGATACGTAATTATTTTTCTAAAAATAAATTTCTCTCATTTTCCATCAGACACAACCCTTTGTCGTTTCTTTTGAATTTGTGTTGCACTTTCGAAATATTTTCCATATAAAGTCATTGACTATATGCCAGTAATAAGCCATAAATGTTGCTATCATGCCTCACCTTTGTTATTCGACCTTTTGATAACATTACTTTCTTGTTTTGGATTGGGTTCCAATATTATTTGTTGTTGTTATCATCATTTTCTTCATTATTTTTGTATAGTATTTTTAATGTTATATTTCTCTTTTTTATTGATGTTCATATATTTTACTTGAGTCGAGAATTTACCATACACATTCACAAGGTAGAGGTCAAGACAGAAGTAAAGTTACATATATATACACTACTTTCTTCAAACTTCACTTGTAAAATTACATTTACTAGGTTACTGTTGTTGTACAAAATATTCCTTCACTTATCTATAGAAATAAATTTGATAGTCAAATTTTAAAAAACAAAACAAAAAATATCTTTATGAATATGTTAGTGTTTGAAAAGAGGCGTGTGAGATGTAATTCACAAATCCTTGATTTTAATCGCTCTTGAAAATGATCCACGAAAGGTTTTGCTTTTCATCTTTGACTATAACACGGAAATAAATAAATAAATAAATAAATAAATAAAATGTTTTGTCTATGTGCGGCAAAATAGGTGATTGAAAAAAACGCAAATCATTTTCATGATTTTACCTCCTAGTTGGAAACATTGAATAGGTGTCATATCCTTTTTTCTTTTAATCATGCTTTGCCTCAAGTGATCAAATAAAAAATCATCTATAATAAGAATCAGCCGTAGAGATGGGTATAAATATCAGAAATTTATAAAATTGAATCAAATTAATCTAGTCTTTTGGTTTCGATTTTATGATTTTTCAATTTGGTGCAAGTGTTTCTTGTCAGAAGTTTGGTTTCTTGATTTGGTGTTCGGTGTTCGATGTAAGGGTCTCAAAATTTTGGTGCATCAACGAATCAAACTTTTATCAAATAAAATTTTAAAAAATTATATATATGTATTACTATTAAACTCCAAAAAATAAAATTGTATATATAAAAATCAATTAGCAATTAAATTATTCATAAAATAAATCAAAGTAGTAACAAATTATCCTTTCAGGGACATCTGATAAAATTGAAATGATACAGAGAAAAGTGGCAACAAATTTGTAATTCATATAGTTAACTTGAGATTTTATTTTTCAAGAGAAATTCAAACATATTTTTGTTGTTTATGTCATGTAAAAGAATTCGTCTTCGTGCTTGTTTTCTTCAAGCAATATATAGTTGGAGATGCACGGTCTTGACAAAGATAAATTTATTTTGATTCAATATATGCTGTATGCTTTTTCAAAATCAAAAAAAAGAAGAATCGATCTAAAATTTATTAAAATCAAATCGAAGAACCAAATATCCACAGTGGTACAAATCTTAGAAATTTGTTGTACTTTCAAGTTACCTGAAAAAGAATATCATAAGTAACCTTTTAAGAAAGGACTATTTATAATCTTATACATTAGACAATGATCTGTCGTAATTAATTAAATGTGATTTGAAATATATTTTTCTAATATTAGTTAAAATACTTGGAAGGAAAAGAGAAAAGGAAGACACAAATGTTTTTTTAACTACGTAATTGAGTTCAAAAACAACAAAGGGTGTTTTTGTATGACTCTTTCGTATGGTCGGTTTATCCGCTTTGCCCGACATTGATTAACATTTTGACACGTTTACTCTTTAATTATAATTATTCTTATAAATCATTGCTATTATATAGTTTTTAAAAATGTTTATATTAGTAAACATTTTGACACGTTTACTTTTTGTATGAACTACGTACGCTAAAGGGTCAATACACATCTTCATTACGTAATGACTTATATATTGCGTTTTCAACTTTCTTTTGACAATAGCCTTCTTTAATTCATGTGTTTTAGAGACTTTATTGTAGTGACTAAACAAAAAGGGATGATATTTTCTTTGTGCAACATAAATTACGTGTTGAAACAATCATTTGCTTAGTCCAAATGCCTGCAAGTATAGAGATGATATGAAATACTCCATTCTTTAAATTGTGGTAACATATTTTATCTTAACATTCCACATTTTATATTTAAAACCATAATATTCAAGGGTAATTTAGTGCATTATACACACACTTTTGCTTTAAGATTAAAAAATCATGTAATAAGAAAAAGATACATATAATGAAATGAAAACTATCATAAATAAAAGGCGTGCATCTTTAGTAAGTTGTAATTTGAGGTTTTTAATTACTCTCTTCATTTCATTTTACTTGGTTCCTATATCAAAAGTAGATATTCAATTTTACTTATCTATTTTAACAAATCAATAGAATTTAATTATTTATTATCCTTAATATCCTTATTTAGAGATCAAAGCATTATTAATATGACTAATTTAGTAAAATAAACCTATAGTTAAAAAAAATGTGTCAGGTCAATAGAGTTGATTAAGTAAATATAAAAGGAAGGGAGCAATACTGGCATACGTACTGTTGACGGAAGGTTTACATGGAAAAATGGTGGGATCTTATCTTATAATTAATTAAATAAGGAATGAAAATGACTCTAAGAAAATAATGTATCTTCAGACATGAGTAGAAGGAAAATTGAGACACTTTAATTAATTCATGCTGTGACGATTCGTTGTCGTATTTAATTATGTGGTTTGCAGATGCTCTTCCTTTTTTTTTTTTTTAATCATATATGACATATAGTTGACTATCTACAGTGTATTCCACGCAAAAATTTGAGGTCATACTTTGATAGCTAATAGAGCCTTTAAATGTATAAGATCTTCCTCTATTCCTAATTTTCTTGGTATTTCATGTATCTTAGTTTGATCGAGTATAAATTTTTATTCCCAAGATATTTTAGTGTGAATTTGAATTTAATCGAGTTTCAATGTGATATCGAACATCAGATAGAAAATAAAAAAAAATAACTAAAATTATTGGAGATACATATACACCAACGAAAAAGTTTACAAGAAATTGTTGGAATTACATATAAGAAAGTGAGATAGTAACCCCCTTTCTTGGAAAGGTTTTAATTTTGTCCATATTTAAAATTAAACTTTCAGGTATAAATTCGAATTTGGTCGAGTTTGAAATCAAAAAACATAGATTACAATAATATAGGGACCAACACTATCTCCATACAAACCAGTAACTGGTATGTTGGAGCGCAATCGTGATTCATGAGATTCATATTTGTGAAGAGCCATTACAATTTGTTGTGGACTTCTCAATTGTTGTGTTGTCACTATTAAAATGTGTAGAGTGATTGATAGATTTTCACTAGAAGCCATGATCTCAATTTAGAAATCTAGTAACGGAAAATATATTGTATTTTATCTTTAAAGTGAGTTCATTCGAGATAAATTCAAATTAGTCAGAATCAATTAATCTCTAGACATCTCTTCCTCTTGTACTCACAAACAACCAAGAAAACGCTTTTCTATAGAAGCGTAGGAGATATGTGGAATGAATGAGTAATGAAAGAAGTAGTGAAACAAAACATCCTTTCCACAGTTAAGTTTGCAAATATTTTTTGATTCCCCCAAAGTGATAAAAAAACAAAAAGGCAAGGGGGTTTTGGAAGAGACGTGTGGGACACAAAATTATTACTTAGCAAAATTGAAACTTGTGGACCTGATCAGCTTGTGGAACAATGCTGAGCATATATATGTCATGGTCTTGCATGTTTATGATTTGCCATAAAGGCAACTTGTACCACATCTCATCAATGATTTCAGCATGTCTTTGAAACGAATGGAAATATTTTCTAGTAATTTTCTTAATGATTGGTAGAAACATTTTTTTTATAAAATAGACTTAATATATCTAAATGATTTTGCGTTGGGTCAGGACAAAGTCTGGGCTTGTGCTAAAGAGTGTGAGGATGGTCTGGGGCTGATTCTGAGATCATATTCTCTTTGTCTTATTTTACGTGGTACTTTTTGATTTAGTACAAGAAAAACTTTTGAAACTTATGATTTAAAATTATTTATGGTTGAAAATTATTTCGTTAAAAGTAAAAAGAGAATTTTACGATTGAATTGTTTTCCATGAGAGTAAAGTGATATTCTTTTTTAAACGGACAAAAAAAAAATTATCACGTAAAATGAGATAGAGAGAGTAATAATTGCCTAGAGTACTCTAAATTATACCTAAATGCTATTGGGACAATGTTTTTTCTTTACTAACCCCCTCCCCCCACGCGCGCGCATACACACAAATCACTTATTTTAAGTGGAACACATTTACCTTGAAGTTGATTTTTCTGTAAGTCAATAACTCCATGATTAGGCAAAGGAATTTTCCTGGATACACTTATTTGGTAAAGAAATTCTATCATCTTTAATTTTGAAGAAGGGAATCTAAATTTAATTAAGATTTTTATCTAAATAAAATGGACAGTAATTAAGAAATTCCGGGTGTGCTGTGCTAAATGAGTTAATTACCTGCTGCTTATTGAAAGTGTGTTACTGTCAAACTTGTTGTTAGTGCAAAATACATTTTATTATTAAAATAATAATATTAATTATTAATTTGTATCATGAGTTAATGGTATAATGTGACAATAAATTTTTATGTAACTCCTATGACCTCTAATTTTTTGTTTGCCCATTATTCTACCTTATTGTTCCTTGTACTCATGTAACCACTAAGTCATGTTCTACTTCATTATGTTTTGTAACTCATGTAACATCCAAAGCATAATTCTTCCAGTCATTCGCCTACATTATTATCCATTTTATTCTTATTCAAGACAAGGAAGAATTCCTCGTCTATAAATAGCAGTGATCTTTCTTTATTTTTGGAGAAGAAGAAGTATACAAGAAAAATAAGAAGTGTGATAAATATTGTAGTGTGATATGAAGTTAATGAAATGTATAATAATGAAAGAGAGGGTTGAGACTAATGAAAGATATTCTAAGAGTCTGTTTGTCTTAGCTTAAAAAAAGTAGCTTTTAAAATGTACTTTAGAAGCACTTTTTAAAGTGCTGAAATTTATTTGAAAAATAAGCAATTATTTGTTTGGATAAAAGTGATGTAGTTGAAAAAAAATTGTTGATGTGTTTGGCACATAAGTGTTGTTAAGCAGTTTTTTAATTGAAAATGTCTGAAATACCCTTCAAACTGTTAACATTATAAAAATCAATTACTTTAAGATTTTTCTGTCTATAAAAATAAAATAAAATAAAAAAAACTTATATTTTAGTTCAATATCAATATAAATTTATTATTTAAAATTTTTTTGTATATATAATTTAAGATGAAACTTTTGCAGTACTCAATTTTTTAAACAAGAAGAAAAGTTGGACTAGTAATAACTTTGCAATAAAAATTAATGAACAGATAAAAGAAATAGTGAAACTTACGTTAATGGCAGTGGAGGAAGAGAACTCATGCTTTGTCAAGGGAGAGCACGATGAGAAGAGTGTTTGGTTGTGGTTTGAATTGAAATAATGAGAAGGGAAAGTAGTTAGGATTACTTTAGTTAAAGATATTTTTGGGAATACGAAAAAATATTTTGGGTAAAAAGGTAATTTCTTTTGTCAAACTATAATAACTTTTAAGCTAAAAAATAAAAAGTTATGGGGTGTTGCTTTTAGCTTTTAACTTATTTTAAGCAAATTTTAACTTTTTTTAAACTATTTTGAAAATTATCAAACATTTTTATAAGCTAAAAAAAAACTTAAAAGTTGATTTAACCAGCTTTTAAGCTACGCTAAATGGGCCCTAAATCTTTAACTATTATATGTTCAAGGAAAGTTTTCTTTTTGTGGAGCTTTAGACTCATCAACTAATTTAGAGTTATTTGAATGGAGGGGACAAGACAAGTGTATTATTATTGGATCAGTGTAAATTATGTCGCAGTGAGCTTTAATCTTCTTAAAAAGAGCAAAATATCTGCATCATAGCCTGAATAAATTTTTATTCAATTTTATCATTTTATTTTGAATTATAACGAATTATATTTATGATATATTATATTACATCAACAGCTGTCAAATCTTATTCAGGAATGCTATTATTTCGCAAAACTTTAGGAGTCTGCCAACTAATTATTAATTAAAAAAGGACAAAGAAAAACACAAGTCAATATAATAAAGTCCTTAATACTTTTTAAAATGACAAAATGTTTCCAAAATAATGGTCCACAATATTTATTAGCCGGAAAACGTTAAAAATTGGGGTGTCTTTTCAATCGAGATGGTAAAGTATTTTTAATTGTATATTACAACTAATAAACATATATTATTTCACAATTATGTAGGACAATTTTCCAAGAGCAATGTCTTTTCTTTTGATTTTTATTGTGCACTGAATTAAAGACTATTTTCCATGAGTGTTTTCCACTTCGTTGTGCTTTTTGTCAATGACCTGCTATAAAATATGAATGCTGGAATAGTACGTAATATGCTTTAAGTAACAAGGAGTGTAGTGAATAAAAGACTTTTGAGTAATTTAGTCTTGCTTAAAGTTTTGTCAACACAAAATAATGAAATGAATTAGTATGTCCAAAATTGTCAAGCACTAAATAGTACAGGAAAAAATAAAATTCAGAGTAACTACTAAAATATACTTATTTTCTTCGAAAATAGTAAATCTAATTTGACTTACCCATACGGTTATTAAGAGAAAATATATTTATATATTGCTCTAATTGATCATTTTTGGCATTTGACTGTTGTGACTAAACCATGGAAGTTTAACATTTTTATGAATGTGGAAGGTTTTATTTATTTATTTATTTATTTATTTTAGGTATTTATTTATTTTAAATTTTTTTGAAAAGATAGTGATAAGATTTGTGTACAGTTTAACTTTTCTAAACTCTATTAAGATATTTTTTTTTTTTTGTGTGTGTGTGTGTTTGGTGATGTTAAATAAAGTACTAATGTTTTGGGTGAATTGATCCCGTAATAGCGCAGTTACTATCTTTATTAAATTACTAATTAATGTGCCTTTCAAGAAATTTACATGTAATGACTTAATAATAAATAACCTTACTTTGTAAATATATCTTAATCCATTAATATTAGAGCTTAAACTCTCATCAGTATCGAAATGGATCAAGAAAATAAATAATATTTGAACATAATGGTCATTATCGTAGTAATGCAAGTGTGAAAAGGGAATTGTGAGATGTAATCTAAGCTAGTCTTTGTTACTCCTAGCTAGTGGCTAATTGAACTAGAGGTTGACCTCCAAAGGCTTTTCCTCGTGGCTCTTGCCTAACTTTGAGATTAGTATATTTTAAATATTTTTAAATTAAAATATTTTTTTTATAATATTTGAATAAATTTAAAAATATTTATAAACATTTAATTTTAAGTTAAATGCTAAAAGTAAATTAAAAGTCATGAATTATGTTTATAAGTCAAAACTTAAAAGTCTATTCAAATAGGCTTTTTATTCCATGCCATCTAAACAATATAATTGATAAGAATTAAATAGTACTTCCTTCTTTATAAATAAGTGTGGTTTTAAACTCATTTTACATACACTATGAAAAGAAAAATTATCCTAATTGATCGTTCATCCAATTAATTAAATTAAAGATAGTTGACGGATGTGTAATATATGTATGTTTGTGTATAACCAATGTATAATCTATGTAGATGAATTAACAAAAGTAAATAATAAATTTGTTTCATTATTTTTGTGAAGATTCGTTAAAAAATTAATACATGTAAGGTCTAATTTACTAAATTGTCCTTATTTAGTACTCCTTTTGTCACTTTTATTTATACACTATTCTATAATAAATTTTTACTTTTGAAAAACAATTTTTTCTCCATGTTTTAACCTTATTAGTAATTATTTATTTTTCAAAATCTAATACTATTGAACATCGATAAATAGGATTAGTGTGGTGAAATAGTCATGTCGATTATTATTTCTTAAAGAATGTGTCAAATCTAAATGTAACAAGTAAATTAAAGAAATATTTTATTTTTTTTAGGATTGAGCCTATTAAGGAGAAGTACTTCTTTAGTACTCCTTCTCGTCCATATTAAATGAATTGTAGAGACTTTTTTCATATTGTTGAAACTCTTTTTTTCATATTTATCTTTTTTTTATAATAAGACTTTTTAATTTCTTTACATTTTCTAGAAGAATAGTTTGAAAATAATCAAAAGGATAATCATGAAAAGTAGCCTTTAATTTATGCTCTTAAGTTTTTTTTTCTAAGGGGTTACTTAGTATGAACTAGAGGGAGTATAGAGGTATAGTTGGAAATAACTACTCTATTTGTCCTAATTCATATTACATAATTGGAATTTTGAGAGTCAATCAAATTTTTCTTTGATCGAAATTTTTTTTATGTCTTTTAAATATTCTAAGTTATTAATTATCTTAATTTATAGTACTTTTATATAGTTCTCAAATACATATTTTTTTTTCAAAAAAAAAAAAACTTAAAGCTTCTAAGTTTAAATTCACGATCAAAATTTGGTAGTTTGAATATCTCAATTTCAACTACGTCATGTAAACTAAAATAAAGAAAAGACTAATTTTATCTTGAATCCTTAATGCAACACTTATTTTTGACAATATCTTTTTCACTTTTTTTTTGCTAAAGTAATACTTATTTTGGGACGGAAGATTATATGACTTGTTTGAGTTCATGGTGATTAAAAAAAACGATCTCCATAATTATTCATCGAGATCTCTCAATTCCTCACCCACTGAAAAACGAAGAAAACATAAAATTTGAAGGTCATATTGCAAGAAAAATGCAAGTCAAGATCGGGAAAAATCATCCAAAATGCCGAAAAAGGAAAAAAGAATTTCCATGAAAAGATAACATATATAGACTGTTATTTCTTTTTGACACGATGTCCTCGCTTCAAACAAGTTTTTATTGTTTTATTTTCTCAAGTAGTGCACTATCACACCTAACTGGCTAAAAGCTAGCCATGAAGAAAAAGAATAGAAGAAACCAAATTGGCCAGAAATTCGTGAAACATATACTCGTATTGGAAAGAAAAAAGAAGAAATATATGGAAATGCAAATGCAAATTAAGACAGAAATGCACTTTGACACTTTCTGAAAATTCAAAATACAAATAAGTGCTTTTTTTTCTTTGGACGGTCGACTTTTTGTATGGTCATTGGTCGGTCGTACTAAAATGACTGGCTGTCGTATCCTTTATCCTTTTATACTAATTGAACTGTACATTGACACCTCTAATTTTGGTCTTTTACGTTATTGAACTAATGACATTCTCGATCTTTTCGTTTTTTTTACTATGCCTTCACTCACTTTCATTATTTGATGCGGTGTTTAAACTTAAATTTTGAAGGATGATTGAGTGTAACTTCTGTGAATCTTCAAATATTTAATTTATACAACAACAACAACATATTCAGTGATATCCCACAAGTGGGGTATGGGAAGGATAAATTGTACGCAGACCTTATCGCTACCTTGTAGAGGTAGAGAGACTGCTTCAAATATTTAATTTATAATATAGAAAAATAACATAATAACATAAAAATTTTAAAATACGTTAATAATCAAAAACTATTAGAAACATGATAAAAAGAAACTCATAGAAAATAAGACTTTTAACATGATTATACAAATATGAATAATATAATGATATAATTAGTTATATGAGATGCAAATCAATTTTTTAAATATTAAAAGAATCACAATTTCTTAAAAGATATTACTATCATACTATGTAGTTTTACTTCCAATAAAAGAAAATATATTAATAAATTTTGTTAGTATTATAATAAAACATTACTCCAACGTGAATAAAAATAAGATTACTCTTAAATTAAATAGCAGAATAGTAAAATATAATAATTTAGAAACACGACACAAAAATATGAAGGACGATGATTTGTAAAGATATAAAATTTGGCTATGTGTTTTGCATATGTTTCGGTGTTTATATTCATCTATTAGATAGTTAAAAAATTGGGCATATTCAATTACTGAAATATTTTATTCAAAATTGATGTGTTCAATTTAAATAAAATATCGTAACAAGTTTAAGAAGTTGATTATGTATTAAGCCTTCTAAAAATCCTATCGTTCACATACGTGTGTTTGACGTAGGGCTTACATGCATGGAGAAAAACTTTGTTTGACCTAAGACAAGGACGTACAAATATTCGAAAATCTTACGAGTAGAAGGTAAATATAGACCACTTATGTGGTGAATGATAATTAATTGTCGTGTAAGGTTACAGATGCTCAATTAATTCTTTCACCTATATGTACATCGTTGACTATATTAATAGATAATGTGAACCCATTGCAATCAATTTAATAGTAGCTTATAATATAGACTTTGCTATAAGTTTAACTTCTTTGACATTTCATTTCAAACAATTTACTAGTCAACTACAAAAAGAAAGTAAACCCCACTTCTTTAAATACTTTTGTAATTATTCTTGGATTGATGAGGATATATAGGTGAAATAACTAGATGATTTATTTGTTATTACATGAATATATATCTTAGTAAAATAAATATTTGATAGATGTTCAAAAGAAAAAAAAAAAGAGAGAACAAAAATGTTTGATTAGGTAAGTAAGAAAAAGGATGCACTTTAATTTAAAAAATAGAAACTTAAATAAGTGGCATTGTTGAATATAATATGTCAAGATGTCTATATCGACTTGAATCAATAATTGATTGGAGTCCAATTATGAGTTAAATAGTTAACATCGTTGTTTTGTGAATTGTTGTGTTGTCGGAAGTGACTTTTCGTGTATGCAACAGAAATTAAACATGGCTTAATTCTTGATTAATTACTCTTATCCTATATATTGTCCTTTTTAATCTTCTATCTATGAGTAGGTAATGCGCGCCATTTTACAAATTAGACTCTCTCCTTGGCTAATCAATCATATCAGATTTTCAAAAATTTCTACAAGAAATGACAGCGTAATAATTGTATTTGAACTTGCGAAATATTTTAATGAACAGTACCTTAGATTTTTTTCATAAATAAACTATCCATCCAAGTTTTAAAAAAGGCAATTCGTGCATATACAAAATATTTTGTGTTCACACAGAATTTTAATTAAACAATTTGAGAGATATGATGTATGCAACCTATTTTAATATAAATATCAGTTAATTGATTCTATTATTCCAAATTATAATGTGAGTAAACTAAATAGAAATAACTTTATCTTTACTCAAACACACAAAATTATGACTATTAGACTATAATGGGAAAACGAGATCATGTCCACACTATATACGACCAAGGAAACCCTTTATTGATCTATTGGTAGATTCCTAAAACATAAAGGACGAAGACAACCTTTTTATGTGCAATGATGATGGAAGAGAGCATCCTTTCCAAAATGAAGGATTTCACATAGGTTTGACTTCACAAAATAGTCGTAAATGACCCAAAATTATTGTGAGAAACGTATAATATAAAAACAAGTAGCTGTCCATCTGGTAAAGAAAAGCACATCATATAGTTTTACAAAAGGTGTTCTTTTTGCTAGTCTGTATTTGTTAGGAAAATACATCATGCCTCTCCTAAATTGTATATGTATGAATTCTCCAGGATTGGGAACGTCAAGTAGAAAGGCCTCTACCATCAGGCTTCGAATCTGAGGTTGTATCATAAATCAGTTTACCCATTGTTTTAAGGTTTTGAATTGTTCAAACTATTCCAGCCATGTATGGTATTGGAGCCGTCAATATAAGCTAGATTCATTAGGTCGTTTTGATCCAATTCGTGATTTAGTAACGTTGGATTAAGATTTTTGAAACTCATTTGGAAAATGAGCTTTTTAGCCCGACTTAAAATAAACCTGCTGATTTGTGAGACTTTCGTGATATGGGTTGAACCATCTCGTTGGCGAAATTAAAAATAAAAATAAATAGAATATTTTTATAATATGTAATATTGTGATGTTGTTATTTATTTTAATATTTTTAAATTATAATCTAATTTAAAAATTTATAAGTAAAATACATTTCTAAAAATATGGACTG
>JAOTQJ010000049.1:17596905-17623767 GCA_025642045.1 Solanum sejunctum | reverse complement strand
TACTTGTTCAGGAATTGCCAAGTTGAGGGTCCTATTTGTGCACTATGAAAGTTTAAGTTCCAACTTACAAAATGATGTCAAGTTTAGGGTCCAATTTGGGAGTTATCCCTAATTAAATTTTGCGTATCTTAACTAATTTTATACAAGTGCAGAGCTATCTTTGTTCTTAAAATTTCTTTTGTTGAAAAATTACTAGCTCATGTGAAAATTGTCAAGGATTGTGTGTTCTATCCTTGCTAACAATCTATGTATTTTTATTTTATATTTTGGTATTTCTTGATGACAATTTTGATTTCACTACTAATTTTATGAATATTAATTACTTTTCACAAATAAAATAATAAGTGAAAAGTAAATATTTTAATCTCTACTAAAATTTAAGCCTGAGACCTCATGAGTCTCAACTCATTTTATTGACTATTAAATCGCGTTTATTGGGTGCAGCCTAACTATTATCATTGCAAGAGAAATCGATAAACCATTAGTGGTAAGATATTTTGAAGTGTATTATGTAAGTCCTGTTATTATTATAGGAGATTAGTGTAATCAACTTCATATAAACGATATTTTTACACCATTAAATTATAAGATATTTTTAAAAAAATCGACATCTATTAAAGAGAAGAAAAAGGATAGAAGAGATTTGGCAAAAGCTGTAAGATTGAGACACGTGGAGATAGGGACACGTGGTGTGCGGTAAAGGATTGTAGATTTAATTAGTAGTATTTTTAATTTGAGTCACAAGAAGTCGGGCGCCTACTATATATGATGAGGGTATTAATATTAATTTTTATACGTGGAAAGTTAATATTTATTCATGTGAAATGGGAAAGTCATAATAAATGTACAACTCATGCGCAAAAGTGTATAGTTTCTCTTTTATCTGTCTGACATCGCACTTAACACCCAATTAAAATTTAGGTCAAATATTATTTTAAGTATCCACTTTGATTTGTGCTCTTCAGTTTCCATGCAAGCTGTTCATTTTGACTCCTTCCCCCCAACCCCAAACCTCACACACACCAAAAGGTTTTAAAAAATCCCCCTTCTAGCTCCTCCTTGATTGTGTACCCTTCTCACTCCTTAGGGATTATATATAAATTGATTTTTAGTACTAAAAATATTGAGTTTAGATCGTAACTCATACAGTATTAATACTTTGTATCTCGTTTTGATTAGTTATGTGAGAATTATAACAATAAGTATTGTTATTTTATTTTTTTTGTGATTAACGATTTTGAGGTATTAATTTTAATAAGTTATTCGCAACAATCAGATACACAAAATATTTATTTTGAAACTATTTCAAGAAAATATACATTTTCCTCTTTTTTTTAATAGAATAACCTCCTTTCGTCTTTTTTCTTTTGATATCTCTGAACTAACGTCCTTCTTTGACAAAATAAATATTATAGAAGAGGTTGGGAAGAAAGGACGTCACTAATAATGGTCTTTCTGTGCGCGAGGGAGGTCATCATGCATAAATTATTGTCTAACTTAAATATTTGTTATGTAAAGTTAGATATATTATCCTTTTCTTATGTGGCCAACTAAACATTTTGTTATTATATGAGAAATTTTATGTTGTGATTAGTAATAGCAATACACTAATTTACCAAACGGTCCCTTAGTATATAAATTATTGAACCCAACTATTTTCATCTTGATAATATATATGATCACTGTATTTTTCATTGATATTTTCTAATTAAATATATATTACTATATCTTAAGCAGAGACACTGAATGGTGTCTATTAATTAATTATTCAGATTGAAAGTGTTCAACCCAATACTTGAGCTAATATCTTCTTTGTAGATTATTTAAGAGTGCTGATTGTGCATAATAGTACAATTAGTACTTAATTAAGGAACACATAATCTGTCAAATCCTTAAATTGGTAACCCACTCGTCCAGATCATAAAGTAATTATTACTACTTTTGACATTTAATTGAACAGATGGTTACATCCTAATTACTTCTTATTAAGTTAATCATTATTTACTACTCGTGTCTTGAAAATTGTAACAGAACTTTCAGTTTCAACAAGTCAATATATATACTTCTATTATATAGAAAAATCAATTCATGAACGATCAATGACATATTTATAATTATGTTTATAATTCAAGAGCAAATGATTAATAGCAATTTAAAATATCCATTAATTTTCTCACTCCAAATTTCTATTCTTAAAAAAACACATACACACAACTTAATTCTAAAAATCATTGCAAATATATAATTATGTTTATCGTACAAGGATAAATAATAAATATCCATATTAAATATCTACTGATTTGCTTAATTCAAATTTCTATTCTAAAAAATAAAAATAAAAAAATAAAACAAAACAAAAACTAGACATTTACACACAACCCAATTCTAGAAATATCAATTGTACTCTTTTACTATCTATAATTTTATGTTCATCATTCAAGGGCAAATGATTAATAGCTATTTAAAATATCTATTAATTTTCTCACTCCAAAATTCTATTCTAAATTTTCTTTTTAAAGAAAAAACACTTATACACAACTTCATTTATATTTTTTTTAATCACATAAAAGACTTAATCTTTATATTTTTTTTTAGATTCCTGGATTGTAGAGAAACTAAAATAATTATAGCGCAAGTTTTGAGCATTTTTTGAGTTTTCAATGGTTTAAATTTTTGTAAGGTGATAGGCTTTTATACCTCACTTTCTACAATGAATTGTGGTTTTTGATTGGTAATTTGAATAAGCATTTGAAATTCTAATTGGTTTTGCATATCGTATTTTTTAGCAGTATGTTTTTCAATTAGTAAAGGATTGTTAGTCCTCCTCCTTCTCCATTGTTACGTTGAAAAAATAATATTGTGTTATGGCTTACGATATTTTTAGAATAATTTGGTATCTATTTCAAGATTTTAATTAATTATTTTTTTCCATTTTGCAGATATTCATCCTAAATTTCTTCATAAGATTGTTTTTAGAATGATTACAAAATTTTCTGCTAAGTTGATGATTACAACTCTTACTTATAAGAATGATGAATTCAAATGTGCACATATTAGAGATAAAAAATCCTATAATATATGAATAGCTATGTATATAAGTGTTGCGTCCTGTTTCTCAAGTTGTGTACAGAGATGACATAATTCTGTTGTGTTAGTATGAAGGCTTTTGACTGAGTTTAGTCTAATTATTATGTTCTGATGTGTTAGCATGAAGGTCTTTGACTGAGTTTAGTCTAATTATTTTAGTTGTATTTTTTAAAACAATACATAAAAAAATAACATATTAAGCCGTACTGAGCATGAACATTCTTATCTAGTTATATATATAAATATTCATCTCAAAAAAATAGTAGGATCTTGAAAGAATATCAATCATAAATATGTTGAAATCAAACATACTGAAACGGGAAATTACTTGTCAGATAATTATAGAGATTAGGTTTGGTAGTTATTAATTTAACAAACACTTACATGCAAATGCTCGAATTAGTTACTACCTGTCCAAACATTAGAGTTTGCTTGTTCATCGTTGTTAAAAATATTTAATAATGCAACAATCTTCGTGTAAAATTCATGACATATGCAATTATTTACGTGGATTAATTCTATCTACAAATGGAAAATATTAAAATTCAATCGTTTATTAACTGTAAAAGTAGTTGGAATATAATCAGAAAATGATATTTTTTATGATTTTCGACTATTTTTGAGTAGTCGACAAACTAAACTAATTATCGATTTACCGTAGTCGGAAACCAATTACCGACTACCGTAGTCGGAAACCAGTTACCGACTATAGTAGTTAGAATACTACTAAAATAATATTATATTAATTAATAACAATGCCGACTACTGTGTTGTCATAATAATTAATTAATTAAATAGTTAATATATATTCCAATTACTGTAGTCGATATATATAACTTATTCATTAATCATTTAATTACTTTATCAAATACTATAATCGGTATAAATAATTAATTTGTTAACTATAGGTTTTCCTATAATAACTTCTAATAAGTCACAATCAAATATTATATTCAGAGAGAAGGAGAAAGAGACGAGATGTTTGGACAAAAATTATTAAGTTCTCGTAAACTGTATATTATAGTTTAAATAAGTCTCCTTTTCTGGTGAGCTGTTCAATTTTTCCAACAAACCCTTCAATATATGAAACTAATCCTGTATAATTATCATCATCTTCTTCTTCATTATGAAATTTGATCAATTTTTTAATAGGCTTTGTTGGCTATTTCTGGATATATGACCAAATTAAAGCGCTTGTGGATGGCACTTTTTTGTTACTATTTTAAGAAATCCCCCTTATTATAAAAGAAAAAAATTATATGTGTATGGTGCACCAAGAGAGTGGCAGTATCATTTCGAACAGAGCCATGCACATAATAATATTTTACTCAATAACTATATATGCAATCTATATATTAATATGTATATCCCTTTCTTCCACCTCTATCTCCCTTTGTATTAATTTTAAAATCAAACATTACAATATTTACTGGTAAACTAATTATATTTAAACAAAAGATTATTTTATGGATCCAATGAGATTTGCTATCTCTTCCTTTCTCATGCCAACACACGCAATTGATTTTGGCTCAACCCTACTAGCTCCCTCCCTCAATAATAAAATTGACGCGAAGATTTAAAATTTATGAATTTTAATTTATAAAAAATATAAGTTATTGAGTTTTAAATAAATTATTTATCCATTTTAAATGAACTACTGACCATAAATATAGAATTTATATCAAAATTATTAAGTTTTGTTTAATCAGTTATAAGCAGAATTATTGTTTCCTTTCAATATTTTCAACTTGCCTTTGTCCTCTCGCTTGCTTGTATTTAATGTTTTTAGAAAAGAAAATACGCAATTTATTTTTATAGTGGAATTTCTAATTTAAATTTAAATAAATAAAAATTAAAAGGAAATATTTTTATAGAAGTAGAAATTGAAACATATGTAAAATATAGAATTAATAGATTATAGATTCAGAAGAGTAGAGTTCATTCTTTAAGTAACTTAACGACCTTCTAATATTCATTTAATTATCACATTACAACAGGCACAATCTTAGGCTAATGTCGCATATTTGGGTGTCATTAAGGCATTTTTAATTATAAAATCAAGTCTAAGATTGCTGATTATGCAAATAAGTACAATTAGTAGTACTACTTAATTAACGAAGGCATAATCTTTCACACACTCAAATGTGTCCACGTATATAATACAGTTGGATGTAAAATTAATTTAGCGTATATTAATATACTTGGATCATTAACTACTTGTCCAAAAGTTAGTATTTGGCAAAATTATTTGTTTTCTACGCTTTAAATTGACCAACAAAAACGTACGCGTTTTACGCAGAATTTACCATCAAATTAAAATGTATATCTTTAAAAAATAAAAAAAAATCTCCAACAAATACTCTACTAAATACAGGTTTCTCTTATTCTCAAAATCCTGCGTGTATTATGAAACTTGGTCAGAATTGACCTAGTCGCTCATGAAGGAGCTGGGTATAACGAAATATTTGATATGTATTTAAATTAAATCATTACATTTTGAAAAAATTATAATTTATAGTTATAGTTAGGGTTTTATTGCTAATTTTTCTCTCATCTCTTTCTCTATCTCGCCTCTCTTCCTTATCTCTCTGCAATCTCTTTCCAGATATACAAATACATATATATCAATTGCTCTACAATCTCTTTCCATATATATATATATATATTAGTTGCATATATACACTTATTTTACAGATATGCATATTCAATTCAATAGAGATACATATACAATTTATCTCTCTCCATTATCTACCCTCTCTCGCTCGCATCTCTAGCTCCTCCCTTTCCCCAATCTCGCTTTGCCAGATACACAAATATATATATATCAGTTATTATATATATATACAATTATTTTATAGATATATACATACAATTTAACAATTATACATATGCAATTCGCCTCTCTCGATCTCGCTTGTCTCTCTATCGTAATTTTCACAAACTATAACTATTTTTTTTACCTTATTATATTTTAAATATTTATTCTTTTTAAAAAATTTTAGTCTGGTATATCTAGGCATAGGTCTTCCTGGAGCGAACCCCCATGTATTTTACGTTAAAGAACTCCATAGTTTTTCCAGCTATTTTTAGAAAGGCGACCCAAAAAAACAAAAAGAAAATACTCTGTGGATGGCACTTTTGTCTCTATTTGTTAGATATCTAATTGATTAACTTATTGTTTAATTAAGACATATGTGTGTGGTGTACCAATAGAATGGCAGGATTATTTTAAGCAGACCATGCACATAATATTTTACTCAATAACCACATAATCCATGTAGATCCGAGCACATAATTGGCGAATAATACTATATTGAGATGCTTAGAACTTTGAATTAATTAATTAAATTGTTTTTAAAGGACAATACAACTGGCATATCGAGATCTTTCTAATAAGTAATGGGGCCCTCTAAATGCTTAATTTGCCACCTTTTTACCATTTTAATTGGGTATACGTGGAGTACTTAAAAGAACAGTTGACATTTCTGGAATGATCCTACGAATTAATTACATGAGATAAATACTAATATAAAATGATCACAAAGTAAAATTTCCACCCAAAGAGCCAATAGTTTGATGACATTCAGTGATAAAAATAATATTACTAATGGTATTTTTTAGGGTGCTTTCAATGCAAGAAACACGAACCAAAAACAGTGCGTTGTCCCAGATTCATAAAGCATGAAGGGCCGAAAATGGGGAAATTTAATATTATTGGCACAAGAATTAGGTCTAATTGGCCATCGCCAAAGTGCAAAAAATTATCTTATCATAGCATAATTTGCAATATTAAAGGGATGTGACTTTAACCTCTGAGTCGACTGGATGAATTTGGATATAACTCTGAGCCTAGAAGTCCACGTTCATGCATTTTAATGCCCCATTAATTCATTAAAGTAAGAAGAGAAAGAGTTGAAGTTAAGAAGAAGATCCTTTATTCAAATCAATACATGAATAAAAGATGAGGCGAGAGGCAAAGACATATCAACTGCATAAAAGTCATGACACCTTACTTTAAAAAATGCTTGAGGGCCATGTCACGTCGAACATGTGCAGAAAATACTAATTAGATGTTTGGTTTCATGTTTAAGTATCTTTAATATGCTTGTAAGCGGAGAGGCCGATATTTCTATATAAAATGCCTGTGTTGTGTTACGAAGATTTTTAAATGACAAATGACAATGTTGTTTGTAAGAAAAATGATATCCTATTGCAACTTACAAATTAAATAAAAGAAAATGACTTTTCTAAACCTCTCGATGTTAAAAATGAGTAACAATGTTTGTGTTACTGTTACAACAGCTTCTGAGCAAAGAATGAATGAAAGTCCAATTCTAAAGTCATATAATAAATGAATTATTCTCCATGAGGATCCCCAACTTGAAGGATGTTTAAGTGGAAGAGTTAGCCAATTGAGGCCCAAAATAACTCTTCAATGGCTTAATGGAAGAAAATACAGATTGGCAAAAATAATTTAAGGTATAATTTGTCACCAGAACACCTGTGCTATTAATCAATTGGTGAATTTGAAGAGATCAGTCCAAGTATCTCATTATGTAAGCTATGATTCGTCACAAGAAAGCCACCTGAAGGAAATATGACTCTCCGTGCAACTTGATCTGCTGCAAAATCAATTGAACTTCCTTCCCAGTCGGTCACCTGAAAGAATTTACATGCATGCTGAATAACTAGGATAATAGCAAGTCAGACTCGTTTATTTTATGAAAGAAGAGAGTGTCGCAAAACAAAAGATTCACGTTAATTGATGTAGTATACACATTTTTCCTTAAGCAGAAAGGAAAAGGAATAATAAAAAAGCATTTAAAATTATAAGAATCGAGCAAAGAAATCAAAGAGCTAAAAAGATTTCCCTCGCTTAGTCGCTTTTGATCCTATTGTGCCAAATGAACAAGGTTGCTAACAGGATAAATCTCATAGTAACGCACTCGGAGAAAAGCTTGATAGTGATAATAGTCTACAGAGGGTTATCTAAAGACAACAACAACATACCCAGTGGAATCCCACAAGAACAGAAGAAGTAATAGATGTATGGTGTTTTATGCAGTTGTTGCTTCTGTGGGGCTATAATTGAACTTACATCTGATTAACGAAAGAGAATTTTTAGGAGGTAGCACATATTCATTATCATGCAAAAGAAGATCCAAAGTGTTGAATCTCCCATGTTGGTCGGGGATAGGATTAATTGTCTCCTATATGGTCATGGGAAGTCCTCACCTCTTGAAACAGCTTATGGGGTTGAGTTAGTCCCAAAATCCATTTTCTTATCATGGTTTGAACCATCACTCATACCAATTCTTTGTTTACTTGATGTTAGGCCCCCATCTTATATTGCCCATGCTCCAGATATCCAACTCCGAGCTTGAGGGGGTGTTGAATCTACCTAATCAATTGGTGATGGGAGTAATTGTCTCTTTAGATGGTCTTGGTCCATACTCACCTCTTGAACTGGCTTTTGGGGTTGACTTAGGACCAAGTCCATCTTCCTTATCACAAAGAATATCATACAGAAATATGAAGACCCTTTCTTTTGTTGTTATCTGCCTGCAGTTCACAGATGTTTTAAGCCAAATGCTCAACATTTATTTCAATTTATTCTTTCATTTTGTGAGACTTGGTTACGTCACCATGAGAAAGCTGCAGTAACCTGTATCATTACTTATTCTTTTATCTTAATAAGCATATTTTGTGTCTATCAAAGATGAAGATAATTATCTCCAACGGATTCAAGATATATGTGCCATAATAATTTGGGAACTTTGTTTCTTTCAAGGCAAACTGCAAGAATCATGCGATGTGGTATGAAAGGTTTCACCTCCCAACCAATTCTCAAGTACTCAAATATATCCATTAGACCTTGGTCATGAATCTACATTAGAAGTAGCCAAAAGAAAAAAAAGATGACACTTATATGTTGAGTTACACATATCCAAAGGTAGTTATACCATCTGTTCTATTTTCTTCCAGGAGCTGGTTATAAATGGACGTTATGATAACTTAAGATTAATGTGTATGCTGAAAAGAATACCATCAGAGAGACACATAGACAACAGAAAGGAATAACAATAAAAGAGACACATACCTTTCCCCCAGCTTCATGAACACATATGATTCCAACAGCATGGTCCCAAGCAGGGGCATAGCCAGAGATTTTCTATAGTAAAATCATATGTTCATATCAGAATGTTGAACATCCAAAAAAAAGAATATTCTAACACATATATCTAGTGGCATCAATAAATGATGGTTGAGTAAATCCAGTCGACTTGAATTAACCAACAAAGGAAGAAAGAAACAATTTTAAGACAAAATTATCAAATTTCCATAAAATTGTTTTTGTTTATTTATGCTCTTTGGCGCCAATAATTGAAGTACAGTGTTGTTCAAATGTGATAGCATAATACATCTATTGCTTGTTTATGAAATTGTAATGGAAACATTAAAAGGCTCCTGCAAATAACTTTGGACCATGGACTATAAACCAAAATTAGTATGTCTTTCTCATAATCTCAAGAAAATTTTCGATATCATAAACTCCACAAGTAATCTCAAGAAAGTCTGAACTAGTTACTCTTTTATTACAAGAACTTTGGCTCAAACTCACGCTAGTTGGGGTTGGCTATATGAATCCTTACTTTCCATGGAGTTTCTCTACTACCAGAAGCCTTTTATTACATAATTCAATATATATAACATGAGTTTCTCTACTACCAGAAGTCTTTTATTTTTACTCATAAATCTCTAACAAGTTTAATATAATCCTAGCTATTATTAGACCTACAGTAAACATACAATTTAACTCTTATTGTTTGTATATAATTAACCAGGGTAAAATTTGTGCTAGCACCATAAAACATCTTAACTACAAGAGATTCCACTAAAGGATCACAAGCCTACATCATTAATGACATGAGGCACAAGCTCACTTGACTGCAGTTACTATAATGTGTGAGATTAAAAACTTACCTTCACAACTTTTCTGGTTGTTGCACGAAGAAGAAAAACTGATGCTCTACCAGAAGCCACCATCATATATTTGCACAAACTGCGGAGCAGAATAAAATTGCATTAAAAGAATGTGTATAAAACATCAAAGAAATGCGAGAACATAAGTAGTTTCTAACCCTAAAAAAAATTCAGAAGAAAATGTGGTAAATTCACAATTGAACAATTCATCCAATGGAGTCTAATCTAGTGTATCACAGAAGAACATACAGAATGTGACCGTTGTGATTGTGTCCGGAGGTAATGTAAAATACTGTCCTCCAATCTCTAATGGAAGTAATTCATGAGCCTCTGTCGAAAATGAATTAGATGATGATAATTCCACATACAGCCAATAACAAAATATTGCTGAAAGAAAAATTTTCCTTCAGAGAAAAAGGGTGTGGTGGTGCTTCCAATCAAACAGAAAACAGACAAATATAATCATCTTAGATGGATTTCAATAATAGAAATAATGTGTGGTCACAGAGGCCAACTAACGAACTGTTTATAAGCTTGTTCAAGTATAACAAGAATCTGCTGCTATATGAGTTACTTGAAGACAACTTATGCAACCAATATCCTGGGCAAATTATATCAAGTATGATGGACAACTTATGTAACCAACATCCTGGGCAAACTGTATCAGGTATGACAGACCTTGCTAAAATAGTTTCAGATATGATGGATTGACATTGAAGAATAGCAGACACCAAAATATCGCATTGTTCAGTCAGAAATTGTCAAAAGGCAATAGACTCCCCCTCCTCCAAAATATTAGTCTAAGTAAACACGAGCCTTGAAGAGAGCCCATTGTACACAATGAAATAAGTATCTAGAAGATGCCTACTAGCACTAATATCTTTGTAGTTTGCAACAATTTTATGGAGAAAGAAAGCTTAACAGTTACAGGCACAAATAAGAAATCCTGAAACCAAGTAAAAAAGGGGGTTTTTCCCCTAATAAGTTCCTGAAACAGAGAAATACAAAGATCAAAGGATAAAATCAGGTGGTGGAGAACATTTGCCCAGATGTTACCCTTCACATCTGGTTAATAATCATGAATAAATACGATTCCTTGTACAAAGGTACAACTATTAAGATCTTCACTGCATTTGTATATATAACAATCCGCAATAATAGAGTGTTGTATTATGTTCAGATTATATCATCAGCTTAAATCATATCAGAAATCACAAATATGTTTCCAACATGTACAGATATGCCAGCCACATGTAAAACCAGTTTTATCACAGGTTGGATACTTTAAGTGTGCTTGTAACCAGCATTCAATTAAAAATGCTTTAATAGGTTCAGTCAGCTAGAGTAATTTTTTTCCTCAAGTCCACATTTATCTAACCCTTATGTTTTAATAAAGATTATTACCACAATTTTTATTTAATTGCCTGCACATAATTCAAAATGCATCCACGTTTTTGGAGGCCTAACTATTTGAAAACATTACTTAGAAGTCAACTGTAGGAAAGAGAGAATCGCTCATCACACATCTAAGCAAATATTCTTGGTAAAATAATGCCTGAGAATTATCTTTGACAAGAAGACTATCACCTTCCACAGCATGCAGGAACAAGATGGACGTCTCTTTTTCCTATTTTTTCAGAGTTTGTTTTTGCGTTAAATGAAGATGATAGAGGAAAAGATTCCCACTTTTGACTTTCTGGAGTACAAAAACGTGCCTCCTTAAGTACTTTGCAACAATCGACGGAGCATCTTGTCCAACTTTGAGACAACTCGACGGTTAACATGTCTGACAACCTTTGTTTCCATGTTCCACAACCCACATGAGAAACCATGATCATCCCTGCTCTGGAGAAAATCTTTCCAGTTTCTTGGACCCCTGTGACACAATTAACAAAATAGTCTTCATCCCAGTTAGGGCACCCCATAACTCCCAAGACAATCTGTCCTTCAACCACAAGAGCCAAAGCCACCTAACAACAAAGCCTGGCCAAATAAATAGAAGAAATGGCAAGAGGTATGATCTCAATAAGTTCGTAAATCCTAATAGAAAATGCTATGAAGGAAAGCTATGTAATAATGTATATAATGTCGGAGACGCTATAGTTACCAAGACTTCTTGTTTGGAGAAACATTAATTACTTTAACCTGAAACATGTTGTCAGGAAACATAAAAGAATGATACCAAAGAGGATGAGGGGACATAAAAAGAGAAGTCTCACTCTGATATGAGTCACCACGCTTTCCTTTTGATGAGTAGGGAGAAATCGCTGAAAGCAATGCAACTATACCACCCATACTATAGAGTAACTTAATTAAAAATTAGTAAGCTACCGGAAATAGTTGAACTTTTGCAGAGTGCATCAAAACCTTAAGGCAAATAGGATAATACTAGTAAATAATCTGTATCTTCCAGGATTTTCCCTCTTAAGTAAAAAGTAGCCTTTGTGGGAATGAACTAGGAAAATCAGTACCTAATCCTTAAACACCACAGTAATAAAAAAGAACCTAATTTTCAGTTATAATCCGTTAATACCATGTTGGGTAGTTATTTCCAATCACTGGGTATGTTGTTGTTGTTGTTGTAGTTATTTCCAATCAATTCAATAGGTGCTATGACCAGACAGTTAGCTACAGGGTTCACCCAATGTGGAGTTAGGGTCAGGTACCAATTACGTTCCCCCAAAGTCTTGGAGCAAGACAGATTGCTAGCAAGAAAGAGTATGGTTTGGGCATTAGAAACCTGAGGCACTTAACAACATTTTAATGATGAAATAGTTGCGCTGATTTAGTTCAGAACAACATGTCTTATGGAAATACGTAAGTTATGAAAAATGTCTCTGAAGGAGATTGATATTCAAAGGTTGGTGCCTGCTCCTTATGGGATGGGAATTTGGAAAAATATTAGAGTTTTATGGTTGAGTTCTTTGAGTCATATTGGTTTCAAAGTGGATGATGACAGGAAGATTGTTTTTCAAAGTAGTACATAAATTGGCTATGGTCCATTAAACGAGCAGTTCCCTACTTCACTCAGACTAACTTTGTTGTCTAACACGGTGACACCACTTCGTTCAGTAATACAAGGCAAGACGGATGGAACTTCAATTTCAGAAAACATCTGAATTATTAGGAGATGGGCAGACTTGCTGAATTTTTTAAAGCCCTAGAATCCTTTCAAGCTGTATTACCCATCTCTAACAGCTGGTGGTCAACAGGGTAATTCATGGCCATGGAGGCAAATTTGGAAAATGAAAGCTCCCTGTAAAGAGGCATGGTTCTCATGGTTGGTAGCCAGAAAACCTGTTTGACACATGAAAACCTTCACAAAAGAGGCTTTCGTTTGTATCTCCAAGGATTACTTATGGAATTAGAAGCCAAAGAGTATTTAGCAGCTGTGTTTGCATTGCTCTATTACCAATCAATTACGCTTATGACTTGCTACCTTTGGCCATTTTGATCGCAAACAACCTCACATGTTAAGCTGTTCTTTTTACTGACATTCCTCTGAGATGGTTAGCTTCGGCACAAATAGTTAGAATACCTAGACTAATGACAATCTTTCCTCCTTTTATGTTGAGAAGAAGAAAAGAGCAAACAAAAGACGGCAAGAAAACAAAGAAAAATATGTGACAAATATAGATTAAAGACATACCACATAGAGAGCTTCAACACCTTTAACAAACCCTCGTGTCCCATCAATGGGATCTAGCACCTGTACCAGGTCCATGAAATATTATGAGATAGAGCACAACCTCGTGATAGTAAGATGCAAACACAAATTCATTAGTATGGAAACGAACTGCCAAATTTCCTTTTAAGCATAAAAACAATCATCCAAAGTACAGACACCATCAGACTAGAAAAACACTGACAACATCAAATCATTTGAACTATAGGCCGTAAGCCGTTACACTTTAGGTGCACAAATATTAGCAAAGAATCGTAGTCATTTGTGCATGAATATACAAGGCAATGAGAATTAATAAAGGAGGAGTGTACATCATGAAATAAGGATTTCGGAGGTCACGTAAACCTTCTGTTGCCTTCATTAGGACAGTATGATGCTTGTCCTTCCTAGTGATAGAAGCAATAATACATCTATTTTCCTTTCAATAACTCTCAAGTGTTTCAAAGATACCACCAACTAAACGTACATGGAAAAACCACGAAAGGTGTATCCCCAAAGTGGAATTGAGAATCTGTTGTTCCCTTTCCCGGAAATTCCTTCTTAATGTAAAGCTTTAAAGAGCTTATACAGTTCATCCACGAAAATTAGTGAATACTACTCAGGAGTCATCAACTTACCCAGTATGAGGCTGGGTTAGGCCCAAAATTACAAGCATCCTTGCCCCCTCGGTCAATTGCTTTCAAGACACTATCTTCTGTTACTTCATCTCTAAAAGTTGCTTTATTTGCGACCACATCAACCACTGCTCCAACTAGATTAGTTGACCGCAAGAATGACGAGTCCTCTTCAGCCACCAAAGGAATGGACGGGAAGAGTCTGTTCATCTCTATTAAAATAAGAAAATGATAAAGTAAAAGAAACGATTCAACTCTGTGCTAAGAGGATAAATCAAGAGTGTCAAAGGGAAACAAAACAATGTCAGTCATGATTGACCATTCTTAAATTATTTGATTGTTGATTAGGTATTTTCATGTAACAAGAAAAATTGCATGTCGTGAAGAGAAATCAATTGAAGTGATGGAAGCTGACTTGTGAAATAATACTCCCCTGCCATCTTCAGCCTACAATATCAATGCATACTACCTTATTGACATTTGACTCTATAAGGCAGAAAGCAACTTAAGAACATATAAATAAGTTGAAAAACATTCTAACTAGAGGAAAAAATATGTGGTGAGACAAATTAGATCTCCAAAATGTGCGTTATCTTTTCTCCTTCCTATTTTATAAAATATTGTTAAAAACTGATCTCACTTTTAGCCAAGTAACAAAGGAAGATGATAGAGAATTCAAGAAAAGAAAAATGAATCACCCAAGCTGACCAAAGCCTGCACCCCGAAGTCCGCAATAGTGACTGGGGTTTGGTCATTTTTCTCAAGAATCCTATCATCATCAGAGAACAACGACCTCTTCACCTAAAAACCATGAGAAAAGAAGTTGAACTTTTATTTGATAAAATGGTAACAGAACTTGACAAGCTGCTGATTTCCCCATCCTAAGAAGAAGGCTAGTTTGATATATATTAGTACTTAAATTTTCATTGAAGCTTTGTTTGGCTCTCAAAAGCACACAGTAGAATTTCACCTGAACTAAATGACTAATGTCATCCCTTTAGAGAAAAGCTAATATCTTTTGTCTCCAAAACCTATGATCTTAAACATTGAGTACACTGTAGAACACAATATCAAAAATTCCATGTACTAAATCAAAATATACAAATTGTAGAGTAGCAGAGGAAGTTCCTAATTACAAATACAATTAGCATCAAACATCTTTCCACATACAAGTACTATGGAATTATAATAATATTAGCACAAATCGCATCATTAAAAGAAAAACTAGTTTTTTTACTGGAAAAACACTAAATTGACTAATAGCAATTAACCAAATGCACCTCAAAATAATTAATTAACACAAATCAAACAGCTAGGCCTTATTCCAAAGCTAGTTGAAGTCGACTGTATGCATCCTTTCTAACAATACCCCTCTACTCAGACCTATTCCTTTCCAATACTAGGTAGTTGATATAGGTAGTGAGCTAAATAAAAGAAATTTACATCAACGCAGAGACGGCAAGCTCGCTCGACAACATCAACAGCAGCTTCGAGTTCCCTATAATACTTGGCTTTTCTCTCCGGGAACGGAAGACTCAAACTCGACCTGCAAACGCAGAAAGTGCACAAATTTAGTATCGGTTAATGGAAGTGAACTTTTAGCAGCGGCGCGGATAGGAATCAGATGTGAGAGACCTCATAGAGGCGAAGCATGGGCCAAGTTCCGTACGGAAGGGACATCGGAGATTAATTTTAGGAAATCGGACGGCAACGTAGCACAGGAAGAGATCCATCGAGGTACACTAATTACTGCGAAAGATACATGGTCTGTAATGCAACCGGATGGAGTTCCGACGGTTGAAATTAGCAGAGGCTCTCACGTGCTGGGAGTTCGTTGAGTTCCCCGCACGTGCTCCGTCCAATTTATATCTATTTCCTTCTTAGCTTAAACACAATAGAGATGAAGGAAGAACCTGGATAACAATATATTATATCACTGCAATTTTTTTTTAATACTATTTAAAATTTATTACAATTTTATAATATATTTATCTATTTAATTTTTTTTAATAGAGTGGAAATTATTTGAGACCTACCTTTTGTTTGAATTGCAGTAAAGGAAAGTCATTTTCTTCAGTTCGAACTAATATAAATTATTTTTTCTGAACAATGAATTTTAAATGAAAGTATTTTTTTTTATTGTCAAGAATTTTATTGCCTCTTCTTTAACTTTTATTTTTTTCCTAGTAATGTAATTTTTAACAAATATTATGATTTACTTATTTTTTATTTTTACAGTTACTCGTGATTCTTATGAGTGTTTTATTGTCCAATTTCAGTTGTTCATGATTTTTATGAGTATTTTCTTCTTCAATTTCAGTTGTTCATGATTCTTATGTGTTTTCTTCTTCGACTTCAGTTAAACTTATGTATACAGCGAAGGTGAAAGTGAATGCAACAAAAGAAATTTGAAAACAAAAAGAATTTGATGATTATTTTTGTGCTTGGGTGAACTGCATGATGATTTATTTTTGGTTGATTGGAACAATTAGCAATCCGATGATGATTTGATAGTGATGATTCACTAGAGAAGAAGAGATAAAACTCCCAAAAAATTATATTACAGTTGTGTTAATTAAATATTAACGATATTTGTAATACAATTTTAATTTAATATTATCCATTTTTATAAATTTGATCATTATTGTTCTAACAAATATAATACATTTCTTATAATATAAGTTAAGTTAAATACTACTAGAATATTGAAATTCATTCGTAACACTTATGACACATTTGTTTTTGTTTTTTTTTTATTTTTTAGTTATATATTCTCCACGTATATTGAAACATGCATATAATATGTATAATATGTCGAATTCAAAATGTATTATAATTATGTTTTATTTTTTCTTTTATTAATGGTGCTAAAATATATCATTGATTTATTGTATTAAAAATATATTCCCCCCATGTACTGAAAGATGCATATAATATGTTTAATATTTTAAATTCAAATGTATTATCATTATCGTTTATATTTATTTTTTAATTAATGAATATCAAAAAATATTATACTCGAATTTTAGTCATTCAAAAGCTATTTAAATTAATTTATATGTTAATATATAAAACTTGTATTATAAAGTCATTATGTGTGTATTCATATAATATAAATTTAACATGAAAATAATTTTGTGATGAAAATTGAAGCCATTGAAAATTTATTAGGAGACAAAAAAAAATTACAAAAAAAGATAAAAGTGTGTTGATTTATGAGACTTTCCTCTTTATATCCTTGGAGAGGATGGTGAGGATAAGTGCTCCTAATTTGTATATGATCATTTTGTTAATAGTAATTTTCACATTAATTGTCAAAAAAAAAAAAGTTGGAGCCGCTGAAAAAGGAGAAAGAGAAAAATTTGATGGAAAAAAGGAAAATGTTGTAGAACTAATGCTAAAATTCATAATTAATGCTATAAAATATATTACTCTCTTCGTTCTATTTTAAATAAATTTGTAAGGTAATGCACACATATTAAGAAAAGTATTCAAAGATAAAATTTGTATCATATTTTTTATTATTACCTTTTGAGAAATCATAAATATGTAGTGTAATTTATTTCTTAAAAAATATAAAATTTTAATAAATGGAAGGATAAATATAAAAAAGTTTTCAAATATTTTTCTTGAACTTTAAATAGTTTAATTATTTTAAATAGTAATTTTTTAAAAAAATTTAATCAATTTAAGACGAAGAAAGTATTTATATTAAATTAACCCCACCACTCCCCTTTTCAGATCAATTTAGGTCCAATTTTGGGCCAAATTGTTGGCCCAATTTTCTAGACCCGATCCACTTTCTTGTTAATTCCAATTCAACACATACGGATCCAAACATACCCACGCGCCCCTTTTCTTTTCTTTTCTTTTCCTTTCCCAGCCTCACGCGACCTCACTTTCTCTTCAACGAACACCACCAGACGGAACCCAACAACGGCTCTAAGCGGAGGGCTGGGACTCGGGAAGAACATACAACCCTTAGACTTTAATTAGAATACCACATAAGTCCATAAATAGCTTAAGAAATTCGTTTAGGATTCTTGGGAAATCTCGGCTATGGCTTGAAGGGTCTTCCATAATCGAGTTCGTAGTGGTGGAAGCAGGGTTCAAACTCGCTTTGGTTCTAGTCTCTACTTCAAAAGAGGTAATCCCATCTTCCCAGCTTCCATTTGTTTGGGTATTGAACAATGTGTATTAGGACGAGCTTTTTTGTTTTGTTTTGTTTAATTGATTAGATTAAGAATTGGATTTCAAAAATCTTTCTTTTTATTTTGATATTTGATATTGGAATTTTTTATTAGTACATATCACCATGTTGTATACCAAAAAATGATTCCATTTCAGTTGGTTTCAATAATGAATGTATGAATCGTGGGATTTTATTTTGTCACTGTTTGCGTTCTTTCCATCGGCTTTAATTGTAGATGTTGTATTGGCTGTGCTAAATTCTCACTAAATGTTAGCTAATCTCCATTTTTGTTTGGCTCGAGTATCCCGGATGTCTAAGTGCATGATTTTTTAAATTTTGAATTCATACATTTCCATGGAAATCAAAGTCCCTGCTCCTTATTTAGATTTCAAGTTGGCTCTAATTAGCTGTTACATGTTCAAATCAGTGTGTTTCGCTTCAAATTATACTTTATTTTCTACAAAGATTAGGTGTTTATTTAGTGTTTAAGTTCCAATTAGTGTTTAAGTTCCAATGTTGATAACCTGATAAGTTCCATTCTCAATTTGTTGATTTATTCAGTTACTATTTTGAATGCTAATAGCTAGTTACTACTCTAAAATATCACTGTAAAGGTAGAATTACTCATTGTTGTTCTTAAGTGATTTGTTTGTCATTTTTTACTTTGTTTGGGATGTGTTAAATCTTGTTCAAATAGGAAATATTAAAACAATTTGTTGTCAAGCTCAAAATGTTGCTTTTTTCCAACTAGACATGGTTTGGGAGAGTTGGACAAGAGGGAATGTTATTCTAATACTAGTTGGTGTTCAATATTGCCAAAAACAGTTTATTTATTTTAGAAGGTTATGTCTCTCCTTCCCCATTGCTACTAATGTGGTGTGTCAAGGTCCAAATGAGTAATTGTTTATGGTTGATCTGTTTTGCTCCCTCTTCTTTGCTCATTACTTGGTGTCATTTAGCTCTAGTGAAAATTGTTCTATTGTGTAAAATTTTCAGAAAAAAAGTTGTTTCAAAACATTGCTCAGATATCCCAAAGAAGAGGAGAAAACGAAATTGCAGCTCAATTAGGTTTACAAAAGATGAATTTAGTGGAAACGTAGAATAGATGATGAAAATTTTTCATTCCCTTTTCAAGTCGTCTCGTTGTCTTCGGAAGGTAAAACCTTTAAACAAAAACTCCTCCTTTATCATTTTTTTTGCTTTATTTTGTTGTATTAGCCACTTTGCTGTTCCCAAATATTATAGTATTCTTTTCTTTTTCTAATTTGCAGGAAATTTGGCATTTTCAATATGGAAAACCAATTAGATCGAAGAACTGTACTTATACTTGTGGTGCAAGTATACGCTCGCTGGTTCTTGATGATTGTTCAGATGAAGAAAATGAATATTATCCATCTATTGTTCATCAACGGGTAGCAAAAGATAAAGGGTATTTTGATCATACTTATTATCTAAGCCTATTAGATAGTTGCTTGAGTGAAGGGTCAATTGTAGATGCCAAGAAACTACATGGGAAGTTGTTGACATTGGGATTTAGCGATGACTATAGGATTGGTGCTAAGTTTCTTGATATTTATGTTGCTGGTGGAGATTTATCCAGTGCATTGCAAATATTTGATAATTTGCCAAGGGGGATTATAAATGTGTCTTGCTGGAATATATTATTGTCTGGTTTTTTACGGATGAAAAGAAATGATGTAGTTCTCAATTTATTTTCTCGAATGATAAGAGAAGATGTTAATCCGGATGAGTGCACATTTTCTGTAGTTCTGCAAGCCTGCAGCAATAACACGGCTGCATTTTGTTTCCAGGGTGTTGAACAGATTCATGCTTTGATTATGCATTATGGTCTTGGCTTGCAGCTCCTTGTTTCTAATCGTTTGATTGATTTGTATTCTAAAAATGGATTTGTAGATTCTGCTAAGCAAGTCTTTGAGGATATGGTGGTAAGAGATAGTTCGTCTTGGGTTGCCATGTTATCTGGTTTTTGTAAGAACAACCGAGAAGAAGATGCTCTTCTACTATATAAGGATATGCGTAAATTTGGAGCTATTCCGACTCCATATGTCTTCTCGAGTATTATAAGTGCATCCACAAAGATAGAAGCATTTCGTTTGGGGGAGCAACTCCATGCTAGTATCTACAAGTGGGGATTTTTATCTAATGTTTTTGTTGGTAATGCCCTTGTTACATTGTATTCTCGCTGTGGATTCTTAACTTTGGCGGAACAAGTATTTTTTGAAATGCCACAGAAGGATGGAGTTAGCTATAATTCCCTAATCTCTGGTCTCTCTTTGAAAGGATTTGGCGATAAGGCTCTACAGTTATTCGAGAAAATGCAGTTAATTTCGTTAAAACCTGACTGTGTTACAATTGCAAGTCTCTTGGGTGCTTGTGCATCAGTAGGAGCTCTTCATAAAGGAAGACAACTGCATTCTTATGCCACAAAGGCAGGTCTATGCTTAGATAGCATAATTGAAGGTTCTTTACTTGATCTTTATGTTAAGTGCTCTGACATTGAAACAGCCCATAAATTTTTCCTCGGAAGCCAGATGGAAAACATTGTTCTTTGGAATGTGATGCTCGTGGGTTATGGGCAGATGGGTGATTTGGATGAATCATTCCAAATCTTTTCACAAATGCAGTTTAAAGGGCTACAACCTAATCAATACACATACCCCAGTATATTTAGAACTTGTACGTCCGTTGGCGCTCTGTATCTTGGAGAACAATTACATGGCCAAGTATTAAAAACTGGATTTTGGCAGAATGTTTATGTGTGTAGCGTGCTTATAGATATGTATGCCAAGCATGAAAAATTGGATGCAGCAGAGAAAATCTTTTGGCGTCTAAATGAGGAAGATGTTGTATCGTGGACATCTATGATTGCTGGATATGCTCAGCATGACTTCTTTGTTGAAGCTCTAAAACTTTTTCAAAAAATGCAAGACCATGGTATTCTATCCGATAACATAGGGTTTGCAAGTGCAATCAGTGCGTGTGCCGGCATTCAAGCACTTGATCAAGGGAGACAAATCCATGCCCAGTCAGTAGTGTCAGGCTACTCATTTGATCATTCAATAGGCAATGCATTGATTTTTCTTTATGCTAGATGCGGCAGAATAGAAGATGCATATGCATCATTTGACAAAATTGATACAAAAGATATTATTTCGTGGAATGGCTTGGTATCAGGATTTGCCCAAAGTGGATTTTGTGAAGAAGCACTAAAAGTGTTCTCTAGATTGCATGGAGATGGAGTGGAAGCTAACATGTTCACATATGGATCTGCTGTTAGTGCCGCTGCTAATACCACTAATATTAAACAGGGTAAACAGATTCACGCTAGAATAATAAAGACTGGTTGTAATGCTGAAACAGAAGCTTCCAATGTCCTAATCACATTGTATGCAAAGTGTGGAAGCCTTGTGGATGCCAGGAAAGAATTCCTTGAAATGCAAAATAAAGATGATGTGTCGTGGAATGCCATGATAACAGCCTATTCTCAACATGGATGTGGCAATGAAGCTATAGAGCTGTTTGAAGAGATGAGACATCTTGGTGTGAAGCCGAACCATGTCACCTATTTGGGAGTTTTATCAGCATGTAGCCATGTGGGTTTAGTGGATAAGGGGCTTTGCTATTTCAATTCAATGAGTAAAGACTATGGTTTAATGCCAAAACTGGAACATTATGTGTCTGTTGTAGACATTTTAGGACGAGCTGGCCATTTGCAGCGTGCAATGAAGTTTGTGGAGACTATGTCAATAAAACCTGATGCAATGGTTTGGAGGACCCTCCTAAGTGCTTGCATAGTTCACAAGAACATTGAAATAGGGGAAGAGACAGGTCAGCGCCTCTTAGAATTGGAGCCTCAAGACTCAGCAACTTATGTTTTACTATCAAACCTATATGCAGTTCTTGGAAAATGGGATTCTCGGAACCAGACAAGGCTACTGATGAAAGATAGAGGTGTTAAGAAAGAGCCAGGTCGTAGCTGGATTGAAGTTAAAAACACTATCCATGCATTTTTTGTTGGAGATAGACTCCATCCACTAGCAAATCATATTTATGACTTTGTGGAGGAACTAAATAAACGGGTAGTTATGATTGGTTATGTTCAAGACAATAATAGTCTTTGGAATGATCTGGAGTTGGGACAAAAAGATCCAACTGCTTATATTCATAGTGAAAAGTTAGCTATTGCATTTGGACTTCTAAGCTTGCCTGAGATGATTCCCATACGAGTGATGAAGAATCTTCGTGTCTGCAATGATTGCCACAATTGGATAAAGTATGTGTCCAAGGTTGCAGATCGAGCCATTGTTGTACGGGATGCATACAGGTTTCATCATTTTGCAGATGGTGAATGTTCCTGCAATGATTTCTGGTAATCGGAACTGTTGAAAGGTTGAAGTGTGGCGAAGAGGGTTTTAGCTACTTGAAGGTTGAGACGACATAGTAAACTGCCAGTCTTTCCCCTAGTGATCAATAAGGTTATATGCACTTCTTGTTCTTGGTCTAGTGGTAGGAGAACAGTATCGTAATGTGTGGATTAGGTGCACATAACGAGTTCAAATGGCAAAAGCCTAGTGTTTGAGTGTTGAAGAGGAGTAGAGGGGCGGATCCATTGTCCACAAAACCCCAAGGTTTAAGCCGTATGCCACAGCTCCTGGATATTTATCGGTTATATAAGAAAGGCCTCAAGTAGGTTTCAAGGTAAGCTAAAATAACCATGATTTTGTGTCTCTCTTCAGTTTTGGCAACCTCGCTCTCTTCTAGTTCCTCTTTCCTATAATGTCACTCTGGCTTGAAACTCTTTTGAGAATATGTATTAACATATTTATTTAGCACACATTAATATGTGTACATGATTGCTTCTGTCAATTGCAGTGCATGAGTTCCAAACAACTGGACCAGAAGCTGTTTCATGCGTCCTCCCAGGTGATAGCTGTTGGTAATGTTCTTAACTCTTAGTTTATGTCCTCTTTCAAAGTTGTTACCATCTATTTGTAGCTGAGTAACTATATGTCATGCAAGTATGTCATTTATATTTTCTTCAGTCAACGTCATAGTAATCAAATTTGCAGAGCATCCAGATAAAAATGAAAAATAAAAGGATCAGAAGAGTGAGCTGGGGTTAAGTTCAAAATTATGAGCCTCAAAGTGAAAGGACCAATGGATTTATGTATCTGAAATGGTTAGTATATTATGTTACCATTGTTTGGTACCTTCACAGTGTTTTTTCTTTTAATGACGGTGGTGCCTGTGCCAGCTTGCACACACCTAGATTATTCCACCGGGTACATGCTATTTCCCAACAACACTTATACCAAGTAACTCTTCCCTCCAAAGCTCAAGAAGATGAGAAGAATTCACCTGCTTTTTCTTTTTCTTTTTTTTTTTTTGGTTTTTGCTTCTGCTAGGAATCCACCAATGTCTCTTTCAATTTTATGGTAAACAACTTGTGGGAAAGCTGTTCAACATTACTCACTCCTTGCCTTGTCCTACATGGTTTGATGGACAAACGGATCAAGTAGCTATAGAGTAAATACTGTCGGCTATCTTCCTCAATAAGGAAAATCCTAACCCAGTAAGCAGATATTATTATAATATATAAACACGCATCCAAATTATGATGCTATCTTTTCATCAGCTTCTACCTTACAAATATGGAAGTACGTCCTTTATACAAGGACTGTAGGATGAGAAATAAGGTTGACAAAATGCTATTTGAAGTCGTTATCTGTTTTATTTCGTGAAGGATTTTGAAAAACTGAAACACCAGTTGCTGGAGGCTGTTGCTGCTCGCAAGAAAAATGTGGAGGGTGCAGGTTAGAGGTTAATGGTGAAGGAAGCATCAGATATGGATGGTTGAGCTACCACTTGAAGACGCGGAACTAGCCTTGTAAGTTGATTTTGTCCCAACATTCTGTTTCACAGTTTTTTGTTTCTCATTTGCTTTGTAGAAGGTAAAGAGAGAAATACCTAGATAGGCAGCAAAGATGTAGATTCACGGTCTGATGCAATTCAAAATACTTTGGATGGAGAAAGAGTACCACTTTTGTATCTTAAGGAAGACAACATTGCATATTCTTAATTTTAATAAAAATTGTATGATTGAATGTCATGTTTCGTATGATTGATCATAGAGAAAATAAACATTGACGTAGAGTGAGATTAATCTTGAAATAAGAAAAAAAAAATCATATTTTGATTGGATTAATTTCTTAAAACAGAAAGCTTACTCTGAAGTGGTAATTCTACATAATCTCCAAAAGGTAAAAGAGCATTCAAAAAAAAGTTTTAAGGTATTCTTTTGTGACCTCAATTTTCGATTTCTCTTGCCCTACATAGGGGAAAAAGTAACTTTCTCCTTATTAATAAACCATAGCTCTCTATTCTTCTATTTTTTTCTTTTATTAATTATATACTTAAAAATTATATAAAAAATATTATAATCATAATAATTAATATTTAAAATATTTAAAAAGCATATAAAAATTCGTACGACTCTTCAAATTCTACTCGTGTGGTCATGCCACATAAATTATTTAAAGGAATATAAAAGTATTATAAATCACAATAATTAATAACTCAAATGTTTCAAAAACATAAAAAAAATATATCCAAATTCTATAAGTACCATGTAAATTAACATAGAAGGAGTAACATAAATTATTTGAAAATTATGTAAAAGGTATTATAAATCACAATAGTTAATAACTTAACATATATTTAAAATTTGTTGGCTTGCAATATTCAATCGATGTCACATAAGTTGGGACAGAAAAATAACATATATTATTTGAAAATGATGTAAAAAGTAATATAAATCACAATAATTAACATTTAAAAAACTTATAACTCATGCATAAATTTGATTGGCTGTCCAAATTTAATGGGTGCCACATATTATTTAAAAGTTACGTAAAAAGTACTATAAATCATGATTATTAACCAACTAAAAATATCAAAAAAGTCATAAAAAATCTAATTGATTCTCCAAATTCTATTTATGATACATAAATTAAAACAAAAAAGAAAAACATAAATTGAACACGGGGTCTTACATTTGGTAGATAGATATATAAGCTAAACATTCTGATGGCAGTAAACATGAATAATTCCCCACATTTCACTAATGAAGCATATTATCTGTCCATAGAGACAAAGAAGAAAGATACAAAGTATTGATGGAAACATCAGAGAGATACCTGATGACCGACAACAACATCATACCTAGTGAAATCCCACAAGTGGGGTAAATTGATACTGATGACCAACAGGAGGAAGAAAGAAAGCGGAGAGAAATTGCTATGTATATGTTGTGATTCGTCAAAAGAATGCAAGTGCCATTAAACAATTATGAATTGGCAGAAATCTTTATTAGTAATCTCACCATTGATTTTGTCGCAATATTGCCAAAAAGCCCATCAAAGAGTTGATGAATTGGAAGAGATCATTCCGATAACCTTGCTATGCAAGCTCCCATTGGTCACAAGAACACCGCCTGAAGGAAAGATGAGTCTCCGTTCGGTTTGATCTGCTGCAAAATCAAGTGAACTTCCTTCCCAGTCAGTCACCTGAGAAGTAAATAACCAGGAAATTGAGCAATCCAGTCTTGCTTATCTTCTATGAATGAATCGTCCACATTCAAGTACTATCGCACATAAGTTGAAGGACATAGGATAAAGTCAAAGTCATAACCAGGAGTAGAATCAAAGAAAAAGATCAAAAGCTTCTTAAAAGTTGGGCCTCTGCTTTGGGTTCAAGTGGACAATGTCATATGCAGAACAATGATGAAGATAGCACACAAGAAGAAAGAAAGTTAATGCCAGTGAATACTGCATCGAGTTGGGGAAAAAAGATCTTTTGCTTCATGCATTTGCTTAGTGTCAGCCGTCAGGTAATATAATGCCTGGATATGAAAATGTGAACAATTTTCCAGTAAGCAGATAAAAGGAAAACAGTAGGTCGTAACTAAGAGTAACAACACATTCTCTTCCCTTTGTAGTTATCTCCTGCAGTCTCCCAGATCTTTCAAATCAATATGGGTTGATTATTTCAGATTGTCTCTTAAACACACGAGAAAGTTTAAGAATTAAACTAGCAATGAAGCTATAAAACAAGCATCTCTTGTCACTTTGTGATTCTTCACAAGTAAATAAAGTGTGTGTCTTCTAACGACGGAATTTTAAGTTCCATGAACCACTTATTAGGAACTTAATTCTTCAGATTATATAACTTTTCAAGGCAAGCCAATCAAAGCATGAATCAGTCGTGCAAGAGACTCAACC